>VUQH01087798.1:0-32162 GCA_015106775.1 Etroplus canarensis
TATATTCTGTCTTGTTTATACTGACTTTCATTCCTCTTCTCTCCAGTGCATACCTCCACCTCTCCAGGCTCTAATTTCAGATCACAATGTCACCTGCATGGAGACTCCTGCCTGACCTAATCGGTCCACCACTAAACTATAACAACCTTGCTGTAAATTCACAGAAAATGTCCTTTTTTTTAAAAAAAAAAAGTGTAATCACCAGAAAATTCTATTGTAAATGATGAAAAGGAAACTATTCTATTATGAATTTGAAAACTAAACAAAGAAAAATGTCTCTTGATTTTCTACTGTGTTGCATGACAGGTCACACGTTATGCATTTGTTAGTGAGAAATCTGTAAGACTGATAAAAAATTCAGCCAAAGGTCCAAAATGTATGCCTTCCTCATCTGAAATGACATTTTTTCCAAAGCCATCCTGTGGGCCGGGTTGGACCGTATGGCCGTTTGTTTGACACCCCTGATTTAAAAACTCATGCAGCGGCACTTTCCCTTTAATACAACGAAGCAACAAGGGCTCTAAAATTACAAGTGCTATTTAATGTTCAAGCTGTAGCTACAAGATCAGGTGAATTAAACACCTCAGTTGTGTACTTGCACTTCTAGTTTTCCTACAGATAATCTGTGTCATGTAAACGAGTCTGATAAAGCCCATTTTAGTCTCTAAAACTGTCCTTGCATTGCTCTTTTTCCTTGCAAAGCGTTTGACAGCAGGAAGCTAAGTTAGCCTGCATGCTAGTGTTACCCAACGTCAGTCCGCTCAGCGGCCTCCGCTACATGCCCTTGTAAAGAGTCACAGCATTTTCTCTCCAAATGATCGAAAATGGCATGAACAGCTTTAGCCAAAATCACAGAAAATATCACAACCATACCGCCTGCGACACTGCAGAGCGAACAGTAGCAGAGAGGAACATGGTGAGGCTTCAAGTTTGGTCCCGGTGCGTTAGCAAATGGACGGGACAGCAGCGGCCGACATCAACACAACCGCTCTCTCGGCTTCGATTAACACCGTCTGACGCACGACGTAACGTCCGTCTCGTGCTACTGAATCGATCCCAGATTTAACTTTGAGCTTAAATTTCAGTCCAGCTAGGTCGCAAAGAATTCCGCACAAAATACCAAGTTTCAGTGTTTAGCAAAGGTCGCTAAGAGAATAACTAAAACGAGCCCAGCTTCTTTTAGGACAGTGTTAAAGAGGATGTGCTGCACTTAAACACTACTCCATGTTTGAGGCAGCTGTATTTTAACGGGGTGGATTTTTGTGACTTCGAATGTAAAATAAAATTTTAAAGAGTTTTCTTATGAAAGAATGTATTAGAAACCCAATTCAAAGGATTTATATTGTAAAGGAGTTTGATGCTGGACCGAATAGGATAATAAGGTCAGTTAACCTATCAGAAACTTCCAAAGCCATGTCATCATCATCTGGGCTTTCCCGCATTGCTTAAAGACAGTAATCTTTGTGTAAACTTCTGACCTCGAAGAAAGTAATAAACATCTCTCTAACATACTCTCTCATTATTGCAGCATTTAGCAAATAGAAATAATTTGGCAATCCTAACTGAACTAAAACAGGAGAAGTTTAGTCTGATTTAATTTCAGACAGTGAGATAAAAAGGTTTATGTGTCTTTTTACACAGTGTATGTAATTTCTGGTTTCAACTATATATATATACAGCAAGTGGAAGACAGCCTGGAGAGGTGGAGGTATGCACTGAAGAGAAGAGGAATGGATGAAAGTCAGTAGAAGCAAGACAGAGGACATGCGTGTGAATGAGAGGTAGGCAGGTAAATGGTGAAGATGCAGGGAGTAGAGGTAGTGAAGGTGGATGAGTTTAAATACCTGGGATCACCCATCCAAACTGATGGACAGTGCACACTAGAGGTGAAGAAGAGAGTGCAGGCAGGGTGGAGTGGGTGGGGATGAGTGTCAGGGGTGCTTTGTGACCAAAGAATAGAAGCACGAGTGAAAGGAAAGGTCTGCAAGATGGTAGTAGTGAGACCTGCTATAATATATGCAAAATGCATCTCAAAAAATGTCATGTTTAGTACTATTTCTGTGTGATGAAAATTAGATACCAGTGAACATAAAAACACCAGTCTACTGTCAAAATATTGATATAAGTTTGGTTTCAAATGGTAAAACTGCAAATAAGTCCCTAATTAATTTCTCTGTGATTATGCCATTATATTTTAATTTGCGATGAGAATAAAAACCTTTGTAATATTTGTCCATGTACACTCAAATATGGTTGATTTTAGCCAGTGAAATTTTTTTCTTATGTCTGCCACGCTGTTTTTAATTGTGCTGTTTTCAAATCACAAATTAAAGTTAAGCAGGGTGGCAGCAGGCTTTTACTGTGAACTTGTCTATAAGCAAATTTAAAAAGACTTCAAAGTGTATGAAATATGAATGTAAATATGGTCCAGGAGCTGCATTAATACAATTATGAGTGGGGGGGGGTTGTTTTTTGGCTGTGACAGTGAACAGTTGTTGTATGCTCTGTATTATTTTTTCTCTTTTACCAGGAACTCTCCCTCCCTCTCAAAACAAATGTCTGCCTGAATCCCCAGCATTCATCCTGCTGTACACCTCCTCCTGTCCTCCTCCTACACCCACTTGCTTAGAAACATAATGTGATCAGCAGGCCAGAGGTGGTTTGTCCAATGAAAAAGTGGGAGTGCTGCAGTCTGAGAGCTGATAGGCTGTCCTGACACTAAGCAGACTGAGCCACAGCCTGCAGATCAGGGATTAGGGGTGGGTCTTTCTGTATGCTGAATTGTGTTGGTTCAGTGCAGGAGGCCTTATAGTGTTCTTACCTGACTCAGGAGGAACCAGGCAAATCAGCAGGTACTCCAGATTAACCCATTTTCTGACTCAGTCTCAGATGATATAGGCTTGTCTGCATCTGTACTTCCAGAATGGTTGTTCCTGAGTCTCAGGAAGAAATGTACTACCCTTCCAATGACCTGCAGAAGGATGCTCATGTGCCTGACTTTAACTCCTATCTGGCATTGTACAGGAAGTCTCTTGAGAATCCAGAAGGTAGGGCAAACTTGGTTGTATTTTTAGTGCAGTGCTTGCAGTGCTTCCTTGCCATTCATCTCGCTTTGAGCCTGTTTATATACAGTATCTCAGTGCTACTCTGCAGCCTGTAATGCTGACAGAAAGTATTACTTTGTTTTAGCTTTCTGGAAGGAGATTGCTGATGAGTTCTTTTGGAAGAAGCCTGCAACAGGACCGATGCTGCAGTACAACTTTGATGTGACAAAAGGGAGCATATATGTGAAATGCATGGAAGGGGCCAAAACCAACATGTGCTATAATGTCTTAGACAGGCACGTGAGGGAGGGGAACCTCGGCGAAAAGGTTGCCTATTATTGGTAAGCAGCAGCATGCCCCCAGAGGCAATAATAGCTGTGATGGGAAATACTGCCTAGAGTTATGATAGGTATTCCAGTCAAAAACAACTGCTGTGTCCTCTGTGTCAATCCCAGCGCACCAAAACAAACCCCAGTCAGCACAGCACGATGACAGTGCTTCAGTTCTCCTTCTGTCAGAATCAGAGGATAACAGTTTCCAGATTATATATGATTTGGGTCCAATAACTTATGCATGTTTTTGTTATAATGCAAAAGTCAACTTCTATTTGAATAATCTACAAAGAAAAGTCTAATTTAGAGTCTAACTTCAGTTCAGAGATGGATGATTGTGCATACAGTGATTTTTTAAAAAATTTCAAGCTTCTAGTTTTTAAGCTGTTTATTTGCTCATTACAGTTAAATAGCACACCTTTGATTACTATTACCATATGAACGATGTTCTTTTTCATTACATTATGACAGGTATTATTTACTCTCAACTGTTTAAGCTTAGCAAACAAGAAAGCTGTTCTGCAAGATCAGCAGTATAAGGGTTCAGTGGAAGTAGTCACACTGGAAATCACATATACAGGTATATTAACACTGTTTACACTAACACAAAGCACTTGTATAATATACTGGCTGAAGTGTTTGACATGACAATTTTAGTACACTGTATGAGGCAAACATAGCTCTTAGCTATGTTGGTACTGGTTATCAGTTTCCAAATGGAATGTTTGGAGCAACAGTTAATCACGCATGTGACTTTAGCTCATGGTTTCTCCAAACATAATTTTTATAACAGTCTCAAATAGTAGGACACTACAAAAACCAAAATAATAAAAACAGTGTAAAAAACAGCACAGGGTATATGATAGTCAAATGCTTTTTATGTTAGTGCTTGAATTATTTGCAACTAAAGGTACTACCAAGAGGGCCATTTCAACAAAAGTATAAAATTCTGACCTACAATTAGAGATCTGAATACTTGGTATCAGGGGTTTTGTGATTTAACACTGCTGTCCACAAAGTTTAAGTAGCACGTCAAACCAACAATAAACCATGTCAACATCAGAGTAATCCCTTCTATCTACAGTGTTAGTCTAGACAGCTGTTACTTGAGAAGAAGATGGATAATAGTGCACTGATTTTAAATGATTAATAATCTGGGAGACAATGATCATTACTAGGTTTCAGATATGAAATATTGTATGTCATAACATTTTTTCAGCCTATAATGTGCAAGTACTAAAGGCTTAAATTTCCAGTATATTCATTCAGAAGTCTTCTGTGTCTGAGGGTGAGTAAATAAAGTAAAAGGAGCACCATCATGCATGAATGCATCTAGTATCAACTGATTAATTAAAAAGTGCTTCCTCAAAAGGCACTTTTGAATTTTGGAAGGTTGTGACAATGTTATTTAAGCAGCTCTATTCTGGATGAGAGACCTTAGAAAATCTCATCACAGTTATCTGAACCTGTGGATTTGATGCTTTGCTAAGATATTTCATTATGGTTTAAGTTTTCAACAGCACAGAGTTACTTCTGATGTACATTCTTAGGGTGCTTAAAACCTTTTATTTTTTAATGTTTAAGTCATTGAATCATTCATGTTTAAAGCACTTTTCAGTTGAAAAAAAATATGTCAGAAAATATTGATATGTCATAGTTTAGGCTAAAATAATCATATAAATGCTGTAATAAAGAGGTCCAGTGATTTCCCACTGGGCGACATCATGTGTGAATTTAGATACACAGTATCCAAAGAAGTAAATTAAGACCTTAACAACAAATATGTCTGTTATTTCACATAGTGCAGAGGTTAATCATTTATCACTAGCAGTGGCATTTTGCAATTGCATAGTTTCATCACTGCAATCATTTATTTCCCTATTCCCGACCTGGCGATAAGATTGATGCCAAGTTCTTGCAGTGATTTGGCTTGGTACCATACTTTCTGCTGCCCTCTCAGTGAGTGTGCCAAATTTTTTCACAAATAACTGTTCTGACAAACATCCAAACCTAATATAGACTCAGCAACAACGGGAACAGGTTATCTCCACTGTGAACTCAAAGAACTCCCAGGATAAAATCATATAGTAATGCCATATTGGGATTGTACTTTTATGAGCAGTCACCAACACAGAGAGATAGACCTTTATAGAATCAGAAATGGGTTTTGTGATATACTTAGAGATTTGAGTGTCTTTCTCCTCTTGTGTGTTGTCTTCTCAGGGAGGGAAACTCCCCAGACCATCATATGGTGATCACCTACAGCCAGCTGCTGAGTCATGTCTGCCGCTGCGCTAATGTGCTGAAGCAAATGGGTGAGAACCTGAATTCATGGTCATTTTCTGATTATTAAACATATAAACAATTTTTTTTTTGGTTTAAAACAAGCAGCTTAATAGCTCAAACAGACAGAATCATTATAAAATTTAATGAGAGCAAAACAAACAAAAGAAGGACTTCTTTTTAGTCATTATTTAATTGTCACTTTTTTTACATTGAAAATTTTCAGCTCATCTGGGTTAAGGACCGATGAGCTAATACCAGTGTAAGGCATCTGTCTGTCTGTCCGTATGCATTTCACAAGAATTGCTGCTCCTCCTACAGTATTGGTCAGATCTTACTGAAGCTCACACACATTGATCATTTAATGGGTCTTGACTAAAACTGTGCTCAAGGTCAGATTCATAGTTTTCATTTTATGGGCACTTTTACACAATCTGTGTGTGTGTGTGTGTGTGTGTGTGTGTGTGTGTGAAAGATAGGAATATGAAAATGAATAAACATATATGCAAAAAGTACAATACCACATAAACACTCAAAGTTAAAACAGTAAACTAGATATAAATATGTTTCAATATGAGAGATAAAAGAATGAGAATAAAAATGAAAATTTCCATTTTCACAAGACTCTTCCTAGAGTGTTGCTCTGGATTGTAATGTAATTAATGAAATTAGAGTGTGCGTGATGCCCCTTTGCCATCTATTCATAAATACCACTAATAAGTTTATTCATGGCATAATAATATCTTAAGCTAAGTTATGTCAGTCAAGAACTAAGGCAGTTGTCCTGGATTTGACTGCTTGCCAGCCTCCATGACTTCTCAGTGGATTTTTATTCTCATTAGTTTGTGCAATACAGCCACTCAGTGACAAGAAAACTTATTAGTTTCTGTGTGTACTGTGAGCTGGATGAGCTACTACGACATCTTTGTGTAATGAATGTTGAATGTGGAACGAGGTCTTACAGGCAGATTGAGTAAACTGAAAACACACCTTTATTAGATTGTAGTAAAAGCCTAAAATAAAATAGCAAAGTCCATAAAGGGACACACACTGGAAACAAACACTGAGACAAAGACTATAAACTAAGAGGTGATTAGGGAAGTGGAGACAACTAGGGCAACTAGACACAGGTGTAGGCAACAGAGACAGTCTGATGGGGAAGGAAAGAAAATTTCAAAAGATACAGAAGATAAGTTCCAAAATAAAACAGGAAATAACAATAAATGAAATGCAAACACTGAGGGAACTAAATAAACTCCATAAATACAAATATACACTAGAACTAAAATAGAGCAAAGACTTAATGCTTCTAATACTATGGTGTAATTCAAAACCTCAACAACAGATAAAACTGAGAACAAAAAACAAGAAAAATAAAAAAGAGAATACCAAGGCATATTCAAGACATTCAAAAACTTAAAACCCTTTAACAGACCAGGGACCATGGCATCTTGATGTTCTGATTTGACTTTTTTCATACAGAAGACCACAATGAACCTGGAAGCTAGTAATATACATTTTATTTTTATCCATCCATCCATTTTCTTCTCAACTGCTTATTCAATTCAGGGTCATGGGGGGCTGGAGCCTATCCCAGCTGCCATATGATAAAATGCTGGTTGCAAGGTCAACAGTTTTTCACTGGGCTAGCCATTATACATTGAGTATACACATATACTATTGCCATCTAGCTATAACTAGTATATGTGTGTTTCAAAACTCTAAAGTCTTGTATATGTGTGTGTGTGTGTGTGTGTGTGTTTTATTTTATTAAGGTGTGAAAAAGGGAGACAGAGTGTCTATCTACCTGCCCATGATCCCAGAGCTTGTATACACCATGTTGGCCTGTGCCAGGATAGGTGCTGTTCATTCCATTGTGGTAAGTACCATGATGACAATGCTCCATATTTAACAACTATACAAGATTTAAAGCTTTTTGATTGATGAATTTTGTTAAAAGTGCAATAAGTTCAAAATTAGAGCACGTGAGCTCTTTCTTAAGAAGAGAATGAGATTGTAATGTCAGCATTTTAGAAAGAAAGAAAGAAAGAAAGAAAGAAAGAAAGAAAGAAAGAAAGAAAGAAAGAAAGAAAAAGTGTTCTTCCCAAATAATTAAACTGCAATTTAAAAAAAAAATTCAGACATGTTGTTCTCTAACACTGTTTGACAGCTTCTCTGAAATGCTGCATCTCTGTAGACTATCAATATGTAGGTTTTCTGGTTCTTGCTGCTCTAATTTTCACAAGAAAGCATCAGCTGAACCCGAGCTCTTGCTTCTGTTAGTGCGGACTGCCTTGCTCCAGTAGTTATCAGCTGTCTTCTGTGTGAACACAGCACCAACAGCACCTGCACTTAGTATATGGGTCAGACATTTGCTGGCTGTTTCCAGCTTGAGAAGGCTCAAGAGTCCCTGCAATTTTGCAAGAAAGCCAAGACAATTTTAACCTTGCTCTTCCATGCAAAGGTTAGTAGCTCTGCTAAAAATATCTCCCAAAGTGAGCTCTTTTCATGGCTTGCAAAGGTCTGTCTTTGGCAGACTTTGGTATAAATGACCTTGCCTTTGCTTATTCATTGCTGTTTATTTTTCAGCTCTCAGTTTATATTATATTAGACAGGAATGACACTTGGCGTGGCAACAGAACAATCTTTGGGAGTGCGCCAGCCTGTAAGATTCTCACATGACTGCTAATATTAATCATGAATTAGCTTGGCATGAAATTCAGTCATAGAGGATTGGTGAACAGCCTGGCAAGACAGCCAATGCCATTCATGCAGTGACATTTTGCTGAGTCCAGAGTCCTCAGTGGCCTGATTCATAATGCTGTCATCAACACTGAAACTTGATGCTCTGTGAACTATTAACCTTGACCAGAAAACAAGCATCTGGCAGGGGAAGCAGTGGGTGGCAATCATATAAAAGAGCAATTTTAGCATGTGTAGTTCATTATGTAAGATTAAACAAGTTTAATCATTCTATAAATAGTGATGGGAAGGAGCAACATGCATCATCACGGTGTAATATCTGAGACAGCACAGCTTCATTTCTGATTTTAGAAGAAGCATGTATACTTCTAACACCTTCCAGCCTAAAAAAACAAAGACTTGGAAACAAACATGTTGACTTAGCACTCAGCAGTGGATTCCAGTCTGGTTCAAAGGGCTGCTCTAAGTTAATTTTAAACTTGGAAAATTCTGAATAATTATGACTTCATTTTCATGTCTGTAAAAAAATATTATGTACTACAACACACTGAACACTATGGGCCAAATACATACAGTTTTACAATCAGGCAGGTTTTAAAGCTGCTGCAGTCATTACTTGTCACAGGAGAACCAACAGACAGTCATCACCAGGCTGTAGGTTTTTCAGCTTTGTGATGCATGTCAGTGTTTTTTTCCCCTCTTATTTTACTGTTTTGGTTTTATGGTATATGTTTCACATTTTGGTTCAGAGTGTGAGTTTCCAACAGCAGTAGGTCACAAAAACCTCTCTTAACACCCATCCTTTGCTACCTGGTCAGACCCAAACAGCATTATACACAGTTATTGACTAACTGGGGGTGATCAAAGTGAAGCATTTGTCAGATTAAGAGCCAGATTTTTCCCCTCAAGATTTTGTAGAGCTACTGTCAGTGTGAATATTGGTTGCATACACAGCTCCAAATAAATGTTGTTTGCTGGATGTGCACATAAGGAACTGGTGGCAAACAGACTAAACTTAAACAGTGTATTTATACTGCCCAGAAGTGCTTAAGATGCAGTTAATTATTGCAATTAATTAGCCACCTTTCAGTCAGATCTATATAAGCAACTTTAACCAGGGATGTAGGCCTAGCAGACAGCTGTGCTTCTCTCTCTCCTTGATGGGAAGTACTAAACAAGTGAGGTATAAAGTAGGACTAGTAAGACAGATGGCATTTGCTGGAAGCAGCATGGTTCTGCAGTACTGTTGTATGTCAGCCATGTCAAGAGTAAAGTGACAAACACTATAGGGCAAAAGCATCAGGCCACACCTCTTAATCAATGAATTCAGGTGTTTCATTCAGTCCCAATACCAGAAGTGTATGAAATCAAGCACCTAGCCATGCAGTCTGCCTTTACAAACATTTGTGAAAGACTGGGTCGTTCTAAGGAGCTCACTGAATTCAGTCATGTTATTGTCACTGGATGTCAGGATTGCAAGTAGTCCGTTCATGAAATTTATTCCCTCCTAGATATTCAACAATCAGCTGTAAGAGGTAGTATTGCAGAATGGAAGCATTTAGAAACCACAACAACTCAGCCACAAAGTGGCAGACCACACAAAGTTACATAGCGGGGTAACTGAGTGCATAAAAGTCAATAACGCTCTTCTGACTCAGTGAACACATAGTTCCACACCTCCTCTGACATTAACTTCAGCACAAAATTTTAAAAAAGCTTCATGCCATGGGTTTCCATGGCTGAGTAGCTGTATGTAAACTTTATATCACTAAGCACAATGCCCAGCATCAGATGGAGTAGTGTAAAGCACTCTGCCACTGGACTCTGGAGCAGTGGTAATGTGTTGAATCATGCTTCTCTATCTGGTGGTCTAATGGATGAGTCTGGGTTTGACAAATGCCAAGAGAACATTAACTGCCTGACTGCATTATGCCAACTGTAAAGTTTGGCAGAGGAGGGACAATGCTGTGGGGTTGCTTTTTTCAGTGGGCCCCTTAGTTCCATTGAGGGGAAATCTTAATGTTTCAGCTTACCAAGACATTTTGGACAATTCTGTGCTTCCAACACTGTGGGAACAGTTTGTGGGTGCCCCAGTATTCAAAGCAAGGTTCATACAGGCATGGTTAGATGAGTTTGGTGTGGAAGAACTTAAATGGCCCACATAAAGTCCTGACATCAACCTCATCGAACGCCTTTGGAATGAACTATAATAGAGATTGCTAGCCAGGCTTTCTCATCCAACATTCAGTGTCAGACCTCACAAATTTTCTTCTGGATGAATGGGCAAACATTCCCACATACACACTCCAAAATCTTGTAGAAATTCTTCCCAGAAGAGTTGAAGCTGTAATAGCTGTAAAGTGGGGACCAACTCTATATTAATGGTAATGGATTTAGAGTGGAATTTCATAAAATCTCCTTGAGCTGTAATGTTTAGTTGTACCAATACTTTTGTCCTTATATTGTACCTTCTTTAAACAACAGTCAAAGGCCTCAGTCAATGCTTTGATGAGTGCATAATCAGTATAAATGATTTTTTTTCAGCTGTCTCTGTTTCCTCTGTTTGTGTTCAGTTTGCAGGTTTCTCCTGTGAGTCTCTGTGTGAGAGGATTATGGATGCCCAGAGCACCGTATTGGTGACAGCAGGTAGGT
Organism: Etroplus canarensis; assembly: GCA_015106775.1. Classification (NCBI taxonomy): domain Eukaryota; kingdom Metazoa; phylum Chordata; class Actinopteri; order Cichliformes; family Cichlidae; genus Etroplus; species Etroplus canarensis. Next base: position 11,015 of record VUQH01087798.1, read on the forward strand.
CTTCATGCAGCCAGCATTTGTCCTGTCACAGGGTTCTCGGAGTGTGGCCTTTGTAACATTTTGTGTGGCCCAAGAAAAGAATAAACAGTACATTTTGTTAATTCACAAGCAACATAGTAGCATGGTGGCTTAGTGGTTAGCACTATTACCTCACAGCAAGATGATCCTCTGCTGGGCTCTTCTGTTTGAGTTTGCAAATGCTGCCTATGCTGGCCCAGGAGCATCTCACAAAAGAGTTTAACTTATGATTAAATAAAAACATACCAAAGAATCTGTTTTAGTCATCACAACATTGACAAATACAGCTGGTGTCAAGAAATACCTCTCCTTTATGGTTATAACACTATAAATCAGTACAAAAATGAAAATTATGAATCAGTTATATACACTAATTAATATATGCCTTTTACTTTTGCATCCCTTGCTTCCATACTAGCTCCTAAATCAGCACCTGATCATCAAAATTTCAAGAACCTTTTGGTCCAGACTGTTTGCCAACACAGCAGCGCCAGAAGGAGATGTTTTGTAGTGCCAGGGGCTGTAAAGATGATTCCCTGCTGTTTGTTTTTACTTCCTTGTCATATGCTTCTACTTCTACCTGTTTCTCCGTCTGTCTCTTATCAGACGGTGTTTACAGAGGAGAGAAGCTGATCAACTTGAAGCAGATTGCAACCGAGGCTCTGGAGAAGTGCAGGGAAAAGTAGGTCCTGCTTACAAAGCCAACAGTTTCCCGGATTTCAGTAACCACCCTTATTTACATTAGCTGCAGCTGGTAATGGGACTCAGCCCCTGGAATATGAGTCACTGGACACACACAGAGCAATCAGCTGTTATCAGACATGTTAAAGAAACACACTGCAGGGCTTTTACATTACGAGGTTGCTGGGCAACATGGAGCTCCTACATCCATCAGGGAAGCCCAAGCTGCTCATCTGCCCTGGCAATGTGCCTAGCAGGGATGTGAGCTGAAATGCAAAGCATGCTGGGAAGAGTTATTTTGGGAGTATCAGGGGTACAGATGTGTTTAGGGGTACTTTTAGAGCCATGTGTGAAAAACTAAATTTAAATCCATTTCACATTTTTGTGTCTTACCTGAAATTGTTAACCTTAATTCTTATTCTAATTATTATTATCTTCAGATCACATTATGTACTGCATTTACTTAAGAAAAAGTATGTACTTTTACTGATGTACTGATGTAAATAGACTGAAAATTGCACCTGAGAAACATGACAAAAAGTTGAGATGGTACAACAAACATAAAGTTCAGAAACTGAAATGTTCACTCATAAAAGTTGTCTCAAGATATAAAAGTGTACAGTACTGTGTAAATGTCTTTAGCCTCCCCTCATTTCTTAATATTTTGCTAGGAAAATGAGAAATAGGTGCAATAAATTATTGAAACATGTGCAAATAGAAATGAGATACAGTTCAGGAAAATTCTAACAAGCTTCAAAATCAGTATTTGGTATGAACACCTTTATTTTTCAACATAGCCTGAACTCTCTCAGGCAAGCACTCTTGCAATTTTTTGAAGTCTTCAGGAATAGTTCTCCAGGCTTCTTGGAGGACATTCCAAAGCTCTTCTTTGGATGTTGGCTACCTTTTGTTCATTGTCAAGATGAGCCCACACTGCTTTAATAATATTGAGGTCCAGGCTCTGGGGAGGCCAGTCCATGACTGATGGTGTTCCATTGCATGTTCTTCTATCCAGGCAGGCTTTCACTGCATGGTCAGTATGTTCGGGATCATTGTCATGCTGAAAAATGAAGCCCCTGCCAGTTAAAGGCTTTCCAGATGATTTCGCATGGTGGATCAAAATCTGACGGTACTTTTCTGTGTTCATAATTGGATCAATTTTGACAAGATCCCCAATACCACGGGCTGAAATGCAGCCCCAAACTACAACAGAGTTGCTGCTCTGTTTTACTGATAGCTGTAGACACTTACTGTTGTATCTGTCTCCTGACCTCGTACGTACATATTGATGACAGTTTGAACCAAACATTTTAAATTTGGATTCATCAATCCATAAGACCTGTTCACTGACTTTCAGTCCAGTTCCTGTGTAATTTGGCATACCTCAGTCCTTTCTCCCTATTTCCTTTCCTTCTTGATATGCACCCTTCCACTGAGACCATTTCCAATGAGCCTTCACTGAAGAGTAGATGGATCAGCTGAAGGGCCAGATGCATCTCTCAGGTCCCGTCACATCTTTGCTGGATTTTTCCCTGCTTCTTGAGGACATTCATCTGTTCATCTGCTATAGATAGTTTTTTAGGTCTGGCACCTCTTCTTTTGTCCTCCAATTATCCATTATCTTTTTCAAGGATACACTGCAAACTATGGTGCGATATACCCCTAATTACCTTGCTGGTGCAAACATAATACTTTACAACTGTCAAATTGTGTCAACTTTGGCATTTTAATAGATTAAACAAAAGAAATAAGAAAAAAATCTGTTTTTGTGACAGACTGCTGGTAACAAAATGCTTAAAGAAACAATTTAAAATTGGTTCTTTGCCAAGTTGCCTGTTGCATGTAGATACAACACTGGTTCATCCCTTGTGTTAGGAGGCTTTTTTATGCTTGAATTATTCATAACTCAGTGTTAAGTGGCTTAACAAACAACAAAATTCCTCTGAAAACGGTCAGGTGCAAGGACTAGACTGAAATGAATGAAAAAGCAGCAAATGTCCAATTAAAAAAATTGAAAGACCTTCAGAAAGCCCAGAGAACTGTTGCTCAAGTTCACTTTAAAAACTACAAGAAAGTCTGGCTCCTTGGAAGCAAAATAGAAAGAAAAAGGGGTAGCTTGAGACTTTTTCACCATAATGTATAACTATATAATATATAGGTGCCTTGTGTGTGGAGCCCCTGAAGTCCTGTAAGGCTAATTTATGCACAAAATAGTTATTATATGCGTAAAAGACTTGTGATGCACACATCCACCAAATAGATGAGCTAATCAAGGTTTATTTAATCCACAAGATAATAGACTATAGATACATAAGCTAAAGTCTTCAGGTGCACGCAGCCACCATACGGTGGAAAGCTAATCTAACTGAATTTTTACAGCAGCATCACAAATATTGAATATATTTCTGCTCTTCAACATACACACAGGGACTGGGTAGTCATCAAGGACTCTATTGTTGTGCTGGCACTATACAGTCCTTTATGTTGTTGTTCAATATGCAAAGCAAATGAAGTCCACATGGAGTAAACAACAGTAGCAATAATTTCCCCTTATAATAGTTTTAGAGTGAAAATTACTTTATTCACTGAGTGTTATTTGGTGGCTGAGAACATTTTAAATTATAGTAAATTATCTAGATAAATAACTTCCGCACACAACAGAATATATAGTGAGATTGCAGGGGCTGATGTGGGAACATATGAGAACGAAGACATGACCCAAATCTAATAGTCCTTGGAAAGCAGAGGAACACATGTATGCACTCAGTAGCCATAAAGCAAAGCTTTTATGCTTTTACTATTTTATGCTTTTACCACCTTTCACCGTTTTTAAAAAAATTCCTTACAGAGGCTCATCTAGGGTCACCAAATGCCTCGTCGTCAGGCACCATGCTCTGAGGACAAAAAGTGGAGCTGCATGCAACAAACTACAGGTTTGTCAGTTTCAAAAATTACCGCTTTGTGTTTCTGTTTACGACTACATTCTTAAAAATAAAAGGTCTAAATAAATGAAATGAAATCAAACAAAAACACATTACAGTAAATAATACATTACAGTTATCTGCTCAATTTTCTGTGTAATAATTCAATTAAAAATCAAAATGCTTATTTATTATTTTATTTAATTTTTTCAATTGTGACACAAATTTCATATTGGTCATTTAAATCACATCACAACAGCGAAATGTAATGCATCTCTTCACTCAGAAAGTAAACACATAAAAAAACCAGCCTAATAACACCCAAACTCAAAAAGGTTTTTAAATACATGCAACCTGTTAATATGTACAGTCATATGAGAAAAAAGTTTTCACAGGACTTTATGCACTCATGTGAAAAACTAAGTACAGCCCATGATTCAGTAGCTTTTGGAGCCACTTTTAGTGGCAATAACTTGAAGGAATTATTTTTGTGTAACTTTTATTAGTCTTTCACATAGTTGTGGAGGAATTTTGTCCTACTCTTCTTTACACAACTGTATTTCAGTTCACTGATGTTCGTTGGCATTCCTTTATGCATCTCTCTCTTAAGGTCCTGCCACAGCATTTCAGTTGGGTTGAGGTCTGGACTTTGACTGGGCCATTGCAACACGTTGATATATCCTATCAGCCTTTTTGTTGTAGATTTGCTAGTGTTTTGGGGATAATTTTCCTTTTGCATGACCCAATTTCAGCCAAGCTTTAGGTGCTGGAGAGCTGGTGCTGATCTCACATTTGACTCTAGAATACTTTGGTCTACAGAGGAGTTCATGGTTGCCTCAATAACTGCAAGGTGCCCAGGTCCTGTGGCTGCAAAATGAGCCCAAATCATCAACACTTTATCACTGTGCTTGACAGATGGTATAAAATGCTTGTCTTGATATGCTGTGTTTTGTTTTCTCCAAATGTGGCATGGTACAGTATGGGCAAACATCTCCACACTGGTCTTGTCTGTCCAAAGGACACTATTCCACAAGTCTTGTGGTTCTTTAAATGCAACTCTGCAAAGTTAAACCATGCTGCCTTGCTCTTTATAGAGAGAAAAGGTTTTCTCTTGGCAAATCCTCCAAACAAGTCATACGCGTTCAGTCATGAACTTTACTGTGGTAGAGTCTGTAGGTGTAGGTGTAGCTCTTGGATGTATTTTTTTTTACAGTTTCTCTGAGGATTGCATGGTCTGAGCTTGGGGTGAATTTGCTTTGACATCCACTCTTTGGCATTGTGTTAACACTCACCTGAATGTTCCAGATCACCAAACTTCTGCTTTTATAGAGGTGATCACACTTGTTGACGATCAGTTAATCAAGTGCTTTTCATTAGCAGCACCTGGTTGCTTCTTATTCTTATTCTTTTAAGCAGTAAGCAGTGCAGTAAGGGTGTACTTAGTTTTTTCAGGAATGCATAGAGCCCGGTGAAAGCTTTCTTTTACACATAACTATATTTGTAATATACTGGGTTTAATCAGTTTATTTAAGTTTGACTGTCAAATGTGAATTGCATTAAGTTTATAGTGTTGTTTATGTTAAAATCATGTAATCCAAACATTTTAAACAGATAACAGGCAAAAAATTGTTATTGCGTGTATAATAACGCTGGATATTGCACATCACTTTATGGATGTTATTTAAATTTTGTTTTAATTGTTCAGATATTTTACAAGGAGTTTGACAAAGTGTAAAGATTAAAAAAACTTCCCTTTTTACATAAAAATTAAAAAATAAGGACCATATTGTATGAAAGTGTATAATGTAGACACACAAAATTGGTCACTTTTTTAAGCTGATAACTTTGCATTCAATAATGTCATACACTAATACAATTTTCCCCCTGGGATTAATAAAGTATTGTGATTCTGATAAGGTGTAAGGTGTCCTATATGTTCTATATTTCAATAACTAGGACAAACAAATATTTTTATGGAGCTGAAGACAAAAGAAAACAATGTTTACGTCATATTTTTCCAAATATTTAGAATTTGTCTCCACAGGGCACAGTAAATTACTGTGGAAATTGCCATGTTGTGTTCCTCCTGGTGTGCTTGGCAAACAGTATGAGCATCTGTAATGATCGGGTTTATGAGCTGGATTTGTTCCCTGTTGTTCTGGTGCATTCAGACCCCTTGGAACTCAGAGTGTGATGTGTGGTGGGATGAGGTGATGAGCGAGTCTCCTGAGGACTGTGAGCCTGAGTGGCTGGATGCTGAGGACCCACTGTTCATCCTCTACACCAGCGGCTCCACTGGCAAACCCAAGGTGAGACATGGGCTCACATACAGGCGAGTTTTATAAGCATGGATGAATTCTTATCTTTTAAACAAATCACAGCATCTATTTTCTACTCTGATAAGCCTGTAATGACTTTAACCAGGCCAGCTTTTACATAATCTGCCATGAAATAGTGAGAATTAATGGTTTACTATTGCTCAGAGGCAATAAATGTAATCCTAGAAAGTTATCTGTTCTCTGCAAGCTCCACTATTACATTTGTATTTTCTATTTGTGTGTGTGTTGTACAAAACACAGCATTTATAGCTTTCTCATTCTCACATACATGTTTCCATCACTCGGGACATGAGCCTAAACCTAACCTCACCTTTAAATTTAATGATTTACCTTGTGGGAACATTCATTTTGTCCCCAAAAGGAAGTCATTTTCCCACTATGAGAATGTGCAAACAGAACGCGACTAATATAAACACGTACACCTGCATAGGCACGTCTTCTACCAGCATTAAAAGATCCCTTATTTTTGCTCTCCGTTGTCTCTGTTCTGAGCTATTTTTTCCTCATTTGTTACAGGGTGTTCTCCACACTGTTGCTGGCTATCTGCTCTACACATCGCTGACCTTCAAGTATGTTTTTGATCATCACCATGATGATGTGTACTGGTGCACGGCTGACATCGGCTGGATTACCGGCCACTCCTATATCACCTACGGCCCACTGGCAAACGGTGCTACAAGTGTCCTTGTGAGTCAAATCGTCAGAATGTCATGAAAAGACGCAATTAAGCAAGAATGGAGAACCAGACCTTGCTCTGTATTTGTATGTGTTTTCAGTTTGAAGGTATTCCTGTTCACCCTCATGTTGGCCGGTTCTGGGAGATAATTGAGAAGTACAAAGTGACAAAGTTTTATACAGCGCCTACAGCCATCCGCCTGCTGATGAAGTATGGGCGCGAACCCCTGCAGAAGTATGTGAACACATCTGCTGAAAGCCACTGCACCTCAGTCAAATACATAATTACAAACAAGTAGCTGCAAGACAATTCTGATTTAAAAACACAGCTTGACACGGCAAAGGTTCAAGTAATATGTTTCTAGCCCTGTCTGTTAGATGATTTTGATTTTCAAAGGTCTCCATCACTTTACTGACTTATGTCACATTTAGCTCAGTAGTGTAGAAACCAAATTGAGTAAGAATAATCCTGTCACTGACACAGTGGAAGAGTGTCGTTTTTATGTATTTACAATACTATATTCACAGGAACTTCCAAACTGTGGTGTATTAGTGACTATGATTTTAAAAATGCCACCTGAACCTTAAACGCAGGAGGAATCCAGACCTCTTCTTCTTAACTTCTTTTTGTCTCTCTCCCTTGCATCCTCTTACCACACCAACTCTTTGCATGTCCTTCTTCATTACATCCATGAACCTTTTCTGTGGTCTTCCCCTTTTCCTCCTTCCTGGTAGTGTCATCTTCAACATCCTTTGTCCAATATATCCACTATCCCTCCTCTGCACATTTTAAAACCATCTTAGCCTTGCCTCTCTGACTTTACCTCAAGACCAGTCACCCAGAGCTGTCCCTCTGATGTACTCATTTCTCCCAGCAAACATCTCAAGATCTTCAACTCTGCCACCTTAACCTGTCGCCTTTCCTTTTCTCAGTGCCACCATTTCTAAACCACACATCATGGCAGGTCTCACTACCATTTTGTAGACCTTCCCTTTCACTCTTGCCGCTATCCTTCTGTCACAAATAACTCTGGGCACTCCTCTCCACACGCTCCACTCTTCCTGCACTCTCGTCTTCACCTCTTTTGTGCACTGGCTGTCGCCTTGGATGGATCTACCTTCACAATTTCTACTCCTTGCCTCTACTATTCCACCTGCTTCCGTCTCATTTAGAAACATGTGTTCAGTCTTGCTTCTACTGACTTTCGTTCTCTTCCCTGCTTCCTCCTTCCTCCACCTCTTAGTTATTAGTCAGCACATTTTTGAAAATGCCACCAAACAGGAAGAGTCCAAACATCTTACTAAAAACTACAAGATAAAAACAGAATACTTTATCTCATAATTTAATGTTTTAGATGAGCAGTTTCTTTTTTTATCAGCCCCTAATTTCTGATAAAGTGGAACTTGGAAAAAAAAACTGTAAACATTAAAAAACAGAGAATGATCGATTGACTTTCAATTTTGCGCTAGTTTTTTAAAATTTAACTGTTAACCAAATATTCCCCTAGTAGCTCTAATCTGGGTATTATGGCAAAAATTTTAATTGAATGGATAAAGAGAACATTGAAGAACTCTCAAGTTTGTAATAAAAAAGCTCAGTTTTTCCATTTTTCTTAGCAGCAAGATGTAATTTGAAATTTCCCCACTGAGGGAACTATTAATGGATGTTTTTCTTTTTTCTTTCTTAAGTATTCATATATTAAAAGGCCTTTAAGATGTTTTATTTATCATGAATCAGTATTATTTTATTATCTACATCATAAAATGGAAAATTATTATGGGTGCATTAATATGAGCATAATTCAATATTTTCTAAGTGGTGATAAAATTTTAAAATTTTACTTCAATTTTCATTCAGTCTATAACAGTTAATCATACATGTTTATATAGTAATCTTCATATAGTAATCTATATAAACATGTTCTATAAGTTTTTATGAGTTTTGTTAGTGAAATCTAATATCTTTGTTACAATGGCAGCCAGTTAGCATAGCTTAGCAGAAAAAAGCTGATTTTCTCCTGTTTTCAACCTTTACCAGCATATAAAAACAACACTTATAAAGCTACAACCAACAACATATGCAGAAAAAATTAAATTAGTATGGTCAATTATCAGAAGCATGCTAAAAAATAGATAATAAAGCTTACAATTACACTTAGTTTAAACAGAGCAGAGTATCAAAGTTGCAGTAAGACTAAAAATATGTATATGATATAACCTTAAGTACAATAAATAGTGCAGTGTGTTTTGGAGGTGAGATATTCCTTCTTTGCTGTCAGTGAGGAAGTCTAGACTTTGAGCTACGTAGAGCAATGATGTAATCTAATGGAAATCTTTTGATTTGTCAGGTATGACCTCTCCAGCTTGAGGATTCTGGGTACTGTGGGTGAGCCGATCAATCCAGAGGCGTGGCAGTGGTACCATGAGGTGGTCGGTCAGAGGAGATGTCCCATAGTTGACACTTTCTGGCAAACAGAGACAGTAAGAAGCAAATAACTGACTGTAGATTTGTTACTAGGATGTCATCTTTGTGTGAAGATCTTCATTAGGCTTCAACAGAATAACATACACTTAGTCAAGCAGTAGAGTCTTTATAACCAACATTTGTGTGATGAAATATGATTGTTCTGGTGTTAGGTGAATGATCAGTGTCAATAACATAAAAGAGTAAAAACATACAGTATGCCAGTGCAGTGTTTTCTATTGGACACCAGGTAACTTTAGAGAAAAATACAAATTGGACAATATACAAATTCAGCTGTGAAACTACTGAATACAAGTTTAAAAGTAAAACCAGAGAAAAGAGTAAAAAAGGATTAAAGGTTTAACAGTCTTAACTGGACTGTGGAGAGCCGCTAACCACAATCTACAGACAGAAGAAGGCAGGCTAATACCAAAATTCTGTAGTCAGTATTTAAAAAAATCATGGCTAGATGGGCAGAAAATTTCACTGGGTGGGCAACAGCCACATAGCCCATGTATGGGTGCAGCACTGCACTGACTGAGTATGTCCTCAGAGTCATATTTGTTGAGGGACACTTCAAGTTTTCACTTTATTAGATATCAGTTACTGTGATGTCTTATCTTTATTTTCTGTAGGGAGGTCATGTCTTGACTCCTCTACCTGCTGCTACACCACTGAAACCAGGCTCTGCTGTAAGTGATAACATTTCTTTCACACTGACATTTCTAACTCTTGAAACATACCTGCATCTGATGACTGTCATTAGTCCAAGTCATGCTGGTATGCAAGGGTTTTGCTTGCGCACGTGAGAATCAACACATGAGCATGATTTACCAAAATCAGTGCAGGAAATACAGCCTGCTTTTCCATAATATGATCCAGATGAGAAGCTGGAAGAAACATAACAGTTGAAGGGGGGGTTATTAAATAAAAGAATACAGTTATTTCACATTAATTCCACAATTCATATTTTAGACCTTTCCTTTTTTCGGGGTGGAGCCGACTATCCTCAATGAACATGGAGAGGAGTTGGAAGGTGAAGCTGAGGGTTATTTGGTAAGTTTCACTTCAGCACAACCTTGTTGTTCTCTGTACCCTCATCAACAGATACACAAGTTAGAAAGGGCAAATAATGTTTCATTGTTGTATTGAAGTGGACATTCAGCAACAAGTTTATTGTCTAAATGAAATCAAACACCTTTAGTTTTTTTATTTTTAGTTACAATTTGTGCCTGTTTTTTCTTCTTGTAATGACTTTTTTTGTCTGTGGCCTTTATCTATCTATCTATCTATCTATCTATCTATCTATCTATCTATCTATCTATCTATCTATCTGAAGGGTCATGCCATATAAAATTAGTCAAATCTTCCAAACTGACCCTTACTTTACATAACAGTTATTTCATTAATGCAGTTTTGCTATTGAAACTATGATGCATCCCATGATATTGGTTCGCAAAGTTGGTGGAAAAAACTGTTCTCAAAAAACAAACAAACAAATAAAAACAGATTTTGGCTTCAGGTTGTGGCACATGGAGAAAGTGCAAAATTGTTGGGGCTGTAGTCTTTAACGGGCCTAAATGTGTTTTTCAGCCCTGATAATTTAACTTTCTCCTGTACTTGAGAAGTTATGAGGGCTCCAAAATGCTGGAAAAAGTAAGATGAATTAAGAAGTGTGAAATTTCAACCCACCACTACAGTATGTACACCTCTCAGAAAAATTAAGTTAACACTTGATCATCACAACATAACACAAAGTCAGTTAAATTTCAGGAGATCAGTGATGTTGCAGGCAGCATAACATTCAACACAACAATACTAGGCTCTTTCATGTCAATCACATGTCCTTATTGTGAACCTGCTTTCATTGGTGAAGAGAATGGGGCACCATTGGTGGACATGCCAGTTCTGGTGTTCTTTGGCGAGTGCCAGTTAAGCTGGGTGGTGCTGCGCTGTGAGCAGAGGTTTCACTAAAGCATGTCAGGGCCTTATGCCATCCTCATAATCACTAACATGAACATGAGTAGCCCGTTGGGAGTCATTTCATAGGGCTCTGGCAGAGCTCCTTCTTGTTTCTCTTTCCTCCAAGGAGCTGATACTGGTCCTGCTGCTGGGTTGATGCCCTCCTACGGGTATCTAATCCACATTCTTGAGACTGTTTAGCGGACACAGCAAACCTTCTTGTGACAGCACATATGGATGCACCATCCTGGAGGAGCTGGACTACTTGTGCAGTCTGAATAGGCTGCAGGTGTTGTCTCATGGTACTTTTAGTGACAAGGCGAGTCACTAAAGCTACCTTTTGTTGTCTTTTGCCTTTGGCTTTTCTTGCCTTTCCAGTGCTTCTGTTGTCACTTTCATTTGGATTCACGATACTTCCTAACTGGACAAATTGATTTTACTGACTTTGTGTTATACTATGTTAATAGAGCGTTCCCTTCATTTTTTGAGCAGTGTATTTCGAAGAACTGTAATCAGAAAATTTCAAGTAAAATTTTGCTTGGCTTTAGTCAATATATTTAAAAGTATAGTAAGTTAATAGTAGATGTAACACCTCTCTTGCAGGTATTCAGGAGGCCTTGGCCTGGAATAATGCGCACTGTGTACGGAAACCATGAGCGCTTTGAGAACACCTACTTCAAGAAATTCCCAGGCTTTTATGTGACTGGTGATGGTGAGACCTAAAGATCAAGTTTATTCAGAGATCACTCATAGACTGAATGTCACTAAGAAAGAGTTTAGAGTTCTAGTTCTCAAAATGTACACATTTCTCACTTTAAGGAGACAACAAACTAATGCAAATTGTTATGTCCTCTCTCAGGCTGCAAGCGAGATGAAGATGGCTATTTCTGGATCACAGGGAGAATAGACGACATGCTGAACGTGTCAGGTATTGTGCCATATGATGATGTTGTGTGGTGTCCCTTAAAAACATCTAACAAAGTTATTGCAACACTATGCTTAGTTATTTTAGGTCTGTTATATAACTGTACATAAATAACTTCAAATATTCTAAACACATTTCTTTCCAGTTTCCTTTCCAGGAACTTTGTGTTTATTTATCTCTGTGGTATCAGTTATAATGTTGTATATTGTTTGTCCTTCAGGCCACCTGATGAGCACAGCAGAGGTGGAGGCAGCTCTGATGGAGCACACAGCTGTGGCGGAGGCCGCAGTGGTGAGTCGACCTCACAAGGTGAAAGGAGAGTGTCTCTACTGCTTTGTCACCCTCAAAGACAACAAGGAGTTCAGTCACACACTGGTGGAGGAGCTCAAGAGACTGGGTGAGGTTCCAACTCTGTCTGCTTTAATTTGGCTGAAAGGAAAAGTCCATTCAAAGTGAATTGTTTTGAATTTCATTTCATAATTTAACATACATTATAAGGACAAACATGATATGGACAAAAGTATTGGACATTGTACACCTTACACTTATAGGAGCTTTCATGGTATCCCATTGTCAATACACAGGCATTAATATGGAGTTGGTCGCCTCTTTGCAGTTATACAGGTTCCACCTTTTTGGGAAGGCTTTCTCCAAAGTGTTTATCTCAGAGGTGTTGTATGGGGTTCAGGTCAGGGCTCCAGACTGTTCCCACAAAGATGGAAGCATAGAACTGTTAATAATGCCTTGGTAAGCTAAAACATTAAGATTTTCTTTTAATGGAAATATGGGGTCCAGGCCAACTCCTGAAAAACAACCCCACAGCCTTATCCCTCCTCTGCTAAACTTTACAGTTGGGACAATACAGTCAGGCAGTTAACATTCTCCTGGCATTTGCCAAACCCAGACTCATCCATCAGATCACCACAGAGAGAAGCAGAACACAGAACACATTTCCACTGCTCCTGAGTCAAGTGCTGGCGTGCTTTATTCCACTCCATCCGACACTTAGCATTGTGCTTGGGGAGGTAAGGCAGCTGCTCGGCCATGGAAACCCATGCCACGAAGCTCCCGGAACACAGTTTTTGTGCTGACGTTAATGCCAGAGGAGGTTTGAAACTTTGCAGTTATTGATTCAGTAGAGTCAGCAACCCTGCTCTATACCTTTACGTGGTCTGCTACTTTGTGGCTGAGTTGCTGTGATACCTAAATCAGAATCAGAATCAAAATACTTTATTAATCCCAGGGGGGAAATTGTAATGCTTTTAAATTCTAAATAGTTCCACTCTGGAAAAATACCACTTACAGTTATTCGTGGAATATCTGGGAGGGAAGAAATTTCATTAAGTGACTTGTTGCAACTATGGCATCCTGTTACAGTACTACGCTCAAATTCAGTCAGCCCTTTAGAACAACCTATTTCTTTCACAACTTTTTTTAAAACCAAACTGCATGCTTAGGTGCTTGATTTTATGCATGCGTGGCAATGGGACTGAATGAAACACCTGAATTCAATAATTAAGAGGTGTAACCCAATATTTTTCCATATAGTGTACATTTTTGTATGTGTGTCTCAGTGCTCTCTTGTGTGGAATGTCTTCTTCTTCTCCTCCTTCTCCTCCTCTAGCAAGAAAAGGGCAGTGTTTTGTCAAAAGTTTAAATTTGTCTTTGTTATAGTGGCTACTACTAAACATTAAAGTTGACAGTACACTTTAAAATTTCATATTTCATCACAGCTTTAACTACACCTGTGACAACAATGCATACAACTGCCAGTAAATATTTAGACACAGTGGATTCTGGAATCACAGATGATTCTTAAATCTTGAAAAGTTAACAGTTTACACCAGAAAAAGAAACTTAAAAGAGAAAAAAAAACACGTTTTTTAAGTATACGTTGTTAATAAGTTTTACATATGATTTCAAATTTAAAAATAAAGGCTTCTTTTTAATCACATCTTTTTTTGCACAAGTATTCAACCACAGAAAATCAAAGAGCAAGATATAAAATTACCACCAACTGCACTGAACTTGAATCTAAAGCACAACTCAAAGACATCTGAGAAAAACACTGTAATAATATCTTTTTTTTTAGCTTAATTTCATTTTTCAGTGTTTCCTACTTTCACTACTTGGCTATCAAATAAAATAATTCCCAGTTCATTTCCAGACTACAGTTCATGTTATGAGATCATTTATATTTTGTGTAACAACTTTATTCTAACAACTGTGTTGCATCAATTTCAGCCCAGATCAGTTATTTTACTCTACATTTAATCCTTTTTCTGTATTCTCTTCTCAGTGAGAGAAAAAATTGGACCAATTGCCACACCAGACTTCATTCAAAATGCTCCGGCACTCCCAAAAACTCGCTCAGGTACCAGCTCAACATGTCTTTAAACCAGCATCTTCCTCTACTTGCCTCCTGTGTAACGCATATCTTCTTGTTCTCTTCAGGCAAGATCATGAGGCGAATTCTTCGACAGGTCGCTCGCAACGAGAAGGACCTTGGTGACCTCTCCACCCTGGCTGACCCCAAGGTGGTGGAGGTGCTGTTTAGCCAGAGATGTGAAGCTGCTGCCTGAGCAAAAACCATACAGCTCTTTCTCTCTTTGAACTATGGAATGGTATAGATGAAGACAATCATAAACTGCTGCTTCTGGATCAGTGTCTTGAGTGTTTGTGTGCACTTTTTAGGACTTACTGACAGGACTGGGATCAGAAAACAAGGCTTACATAAAATTGTTTTGGATTCTTTGTTTATGTATAAGAGAAAATATAGCATAATTGAAAATGGTAGATGAAATCTCAGACATGTTTTTAGCAGATGTATTGATATAAGGGTGCTGGTGGTTTGCATTTGGGCCAAAATAACACATATCAGTTCTTGTAAAGCCTCTCATGCCCCATATTGTTGGAGGATGACATGAATCCTCATTCACAGCTTTGCACAGCTTGTTTTTGACTGATGTATATTTTAAATCCGTGATGTATTTTTATGAATAAACTGTTGAAGCCATGTGTTGTTTTGTTTTGCCTTCAGGTACAGTGGCTGATTGATGCCCTCATGTGGCAGGGATCATCCTCTGCAGCTGCTGCTTGATGGGTTACTGTAAAATCCTTTTTACTCTCCAGCAGAGGCTTTCTACCTTTTGTCCTCTAATGATGCATGGAGCACACACACACAGCTTTGATGATGTGATCTGTGCAGCAGGGAGCAGCAATTATGGGAGGCCAAAGAGAGGAGAGGGTTGTTTTATCTTAAAAGCATTGGATTCCTTTGAAACTATAGGCATCTGTTGTTCTGAAAAGAAGAAAAGGGGAACAGTAATTTATTTCTTTCATTAAAAAAAGAGATCAGATTGGAACAGGGTGCAGCTGAGAGTGACTGATCTCTTATGTTAATGGGTCATGTACAGTCAGTGGACCCTTGCTTTGTCTGTGTGTGTCTCCACCACATTGTACATATACAGCCATGTGTAAGGTGTATGAGGGTGTAGGTGGAAAGGACAAGGACGAGAAAAGAGACCCAGCAATGGGCAGTGTTACATCATCACCCCCAGCAGCAGGAGAAGTGGTTACCATGACAACCTCTTCACCACCACCATCACCACATCCCCACATCTACAACTCCCTCCAGCCCACCCTCCCTTTCTTCCTCCTCCTCCTCCTCCTCCTCTGGTCCCAGCAACAGTCTGCAGATGGTTCGTAACCTGACGTATAGCTGATTGCTAGATGAATCAACCAACTTCACAAATTTATCATTTTTTTTAACAAAAATGTGTGCATGGAAAATAAATGTGTATACAGGTTTTAAATGCACCTGTATTACACATAGCTCAACCAGTATTCAGTCAGTTAATGTATCAAGTCCAGATCAATGTTGAGCAATAATAACTCCAGGTGGAAAATATGTGAAAGTCATTTTCTCAAATTAACCAATCATCAATTACTCAATTAAAAACAGGGTTAATACAGTGAGTTACAGTTAGATACATAAGTTTTGGGACAGTTTTTTTTTTTTTTTGCCTCTATACATCAACACAGTGGATTTTAAATCAAACAGTTAAAATGTGATTGACGTGAATACTTATGCAAGGGATTTAACAAAATAATTAATGAGATAAATTAATATAACTTTAAATGTAAGGACTGTTTTTAAATACTTGGGAGAAAAATCCATTGGTGTCAATGACTACCTGGAGTCTTGAACCCATGGACATCACCAAATGTTGCTTTTCCTCCCTTGAAATGCTCTGCCAGGCCTCAGCCACCTTCAGTTGCTGCTTGTTTGTGGGTCCCTGCTTTCAGTTTTGTCTTCGGTAACTGAAAAGCTGCTCTGTTGGGCTGAGATCAGGTGGCTGACTTGGCCATTGAAGAATGTCCCATTTCTTTACATGAGAAACTCTTGGGTTACTTTTGCGTCATTATCCATTTGCTATAATCTAGAGAGTATAGCTCTGTACACTTCACATTTCATCCTGCTACTTCTATCAGCAGTCACATCAATAAATGCTAGTGACCTGGTTACACTGGCAGCATACACACCCATACTGATAGGTTTATTTTGGTTTTTCAGCTTAATAATGGCCTCCTTCACTTGCACTGATCTCACTTTGGACCTCACATTGAGTTTCAGTGAATAGCCACTAAATGCAAGTTGGAATTATCTCCAGGTCTTCTATGTGCTTATTTTGTCAGATGATCTGCTGTGGCGACCCCTAGTGGAAGCAGCAATAAGAAAAAGAGTTTGTCATAAACTAATAAGGGTGTCAATTGTCACCCAATTGTCCAGTTAATTATGAGCCCCTGAAAATGGGGGATTGTGTATAAAAATGACTGTAATTCCTGAACAGTTAATGCAATTCTTTTGTTAACTATTTTTAATACTAAAAGTGAATGCAATTAAAAAAGATATTGTATTCAAGAATCAAAATTAAATGAAGTTTCATGGTCCAACAAGCGCTCCCCTTTATTTTGTATTACTGCATTAGTCTCTTCTATTGATAACAAGTCTTATGAGTCTTAATGCCAGTTCTTCATACTGAATCAATTTGATTTGACTTTTAGATCTAATATTCAAACGCATCTATCAGACAGAAGGTAAAATCCCTTGCCACCTCCCCACCACCTCCAAAGCAACAGCAGCCAGTGACATCTGCAATCTGTGCACACAAAATATACAGTCATTTATAGTGATTCAATTTCACAAGCTGTGACTTTAAAGGGCAAGAGGAGGAACTGTTCAATGCTGACAGAGCAGTCTGACAAAATTACAGTCAGCCTGACATCGACATGCAGCAACCCATCAGCCTCCAAACAACAGACACTGAATTATTAATAAACTGCTCATCATCCAAATGTAGTGATGTAGGATATCTGCAATGTTCCAAACACCATCTGTCTCTCTATACTAATTAGCATTACCAACCTTAATAAAGCGTGTAGTGCATTATACAAGTACGGTATTATTTTTATGTTATTCCTTCTTAAATTATACTGTTCCCTCAATTTAAAACATTTATTTTATTGGGTGTATCTCTGAAGGGCCACTGTTCTATTTAGTTATGAAATTTTCACATAGATTTTCTTCATTTGTGCATGAATTTATTTCTTTAAATTATGCAATCAAATTTAATTTAATGTCCCGATTCAGTTACTTTTCCCCTTAATATTATTGATCTTTATTGGGTTTTTCTTTTTGTTTTACACTTTGAAAAACAGCATGTGAAGAATCTGAGTGCTGCAAACCTTTTACAAATTTTGGTACATTTATTTTTGTTTTCTTGGATGATTTAAGAAGCATAAATTGGATTTTCTTTATGATATCTTTTTTCTTATCTATCATCCATCCAGCCATCCATTCTGAACTGCTTATCAAGTTTAGAGTCGAGTGGGGCTGGAGTCTATCCCACCTGACATTGGAACATTGAGTGAAAGGTGGGGTGCACTCTGGACAGGTCACCAATGCATCACAGGACTAACACAGAGACAGAAAATTCTTTCACACTCACATTCACACCTGTGGTCGATTCCAAATCATCAGTTAACCTAACATGCATGTCTGCCCCACCGTGCCGCTCACAATATTTTTCTTGACTGTTTAGGTTTGTAAAAATGCCAAAAAGATGTCCTCACACTTCCTACCACCACAATGCTCATGTTAAACAGACAATCCAAAATGATGAAAAATTAATCAAAACTGTTACAGTAGAAACTTTTTAAAAAGTTTTTAGATCAATTCAACAACTTCAAGAGGGTCAAGAAATAAGAATTGTTCATTTATTTTTTTTACCTTTTTTGTAAAAATGCTAAATATAGCAAACATGTATTTAGTGTGTATGTGTGTTTGACTTATGTAGTATTATAAAGAGAAAAGCAAATTGGAGCTCATAATAATGCAATGTATGGCAAATGGTAAATGCTGCAAAAACATTTTAATATCTAAATTTTTCTGGATTTGTTGTTCTTCTGAGGATTGTGGTGGAAAAATCCTACAGGAGTGTTTTATTTTCTTTGACTCAGAGAGTGATTCAGCTTTCCACACAGCGTCAGATGCTGTGTGACCTAAAGAATTCATCACTATACATTTCAGCCTGTATAGAGACAGAGGCCTGCTGGGAGAGACACAATGATGTGAGCTTTGTGTGCGTGTTTGTGTGTGAGTGTGTGTTTTTGTGC
This sequence comes from Etroplus canarensis, assembly GCA_015106775.1. Classification (NCBI taxonomy): domain Eukaryota; kingdom Metazoa; phylum Chordata; class Actinopteri; order Cichliformes; family Cichlidae; genus Etroplus; species Etroplus canarensis. The sequence continues at coordinate 29,678 of VUQH01087798.1, forward strand.
CAGTGCCATGAAGAAGACTGGGCACATCGAAAGCAAATTACACAGACAAAAGGAGAATCAAGGAGGCACCAAATGAATGGTGTCTTTTTGTTTTTGCTAATCAAAAGACAGACAGATGGTCTAACAGAACTTGAGGCCCATTGGACATTTTTCATTACCAAATGAATGGTGGCGAGGGGGAATTGAGATAACCTAGTGGGGGTCAGCAGCAGGCTTGTATGCAGTGCAGCAAATGTGGTATCTGTCAGGCCCCGCAAACAATTGAATGAAATCTTAAAATCGTGTATAAAGTTACGTCACTTAGTATCAGCTGGGCCTAAAGACTACAAGCCTGAAAAAATGAAAAAAAAATTGGCATGTGGCATTAGGAAGATATGATCTTACCAGATGTCTGCAGTCCTGCTCCTCATCTCTGCCTAAGGATGGAGAGATTAGCCACTAATAGCAAAACACTCCTGAATCTCAGACTGAATTGTTGGAGTTCAAATTGTATTGTGGGTAATATACATGCCAGTCTGTCTTTGGCTATGCGTAGATTTTTAAAAAAAATCATCCACTGAATGTTATCCAGCTATTCTGATGGTTTCAATTTAATAAGTGTTGAAGGCTCAGAGAAAAGAATTAGCCAGCATTTGCTCAGTCAGTGAATAAAAGCAGGATGTAGACAGACTAATGGCACCCACTGGTTTGCTATTTTAAAGCCTTATATATTATGCACAAACAACATCATATGGTGGATGCTTTTCAACCACAAGATAGTCATGGCCTGCAGCATACCTTGCTCGATGACATATTTTACTCTACATGGGACCATGATTTACAAAATGAACATCTTGCTGGTTGTCAGGTAATCAAAATATCTAGTTGGACATACAACCCCAATTCCAAATTGATTGGATGCTGCGTAAAATATAAATAAAAACACAGTATCCAACCAATTTGCAAATCTCATAAACCAATGTTTTATTTACAAAAGAACATAGAAAACAAATCAAATGTTAAAAGTGAGACATTTTACTATTTCATGAAGAATACTAGCTCATCTTGAATTCGATGGTAGCAACATGTCTCAAACAAGTTGGGACAGGGCCATGTTTACCACTATGTAAAATCTCCTCTTCCTTTGACATCTTAGAACTGAGGAGACTGGCTGCTGGACCTTTGGGAGAGGAATGTTGTCCCATTGTTGTCAGATATAAGAGTCCAATTGCTCAGCAGTGCCTGAGTCCTCTTTGTTGTATTTTGAGTTTCATAATGCACCAAATGTTTTCAGTTGGTGAATGGTCTAGACTGCAGGCAGGCAGGCCAGTCCACCGCCTGAACTCTTTTTCTGCAAAGTCATGCTGTTGTAATAGTTGCAGAATATTTTATGATTAACATTTATTTAACCAGGAAGTGAACTCTTGAGGTTAAGAATCTCTTTTGCGAGAGTATCCTGGGCGGACAGGTAGCATTACCCTAGAACACTGGTTCACAAATGGGGGTACTCGTACCCCTGGCAGTACTTAAAGGCACTCCAGGTGGTACATGAGATTTTTTTGAGAAATACATATATTTAAAAATTAACATCAATTCAAAAATACTTTAAAATAGTTATTTAGTAAATATAGTTAACAGTAAATATTTAGTAAATATTCCAATTATCCAAAAGTATCTCCCATAGAGAAAGTACATGATGACTCACTTCTGGCTTTCCGCCATTTTGAATAATTTGCTTTGGGTATAACAAACACCTACCAACATGTAAACAACTCCAATGGGTCCTTCTGATATTTGTATGAAAATCACTTTTCAATCTGCTAATGTATTGTATATTTGAATATAGTTTTTCATATAGTTATATTAAGTGGTCATCAATAAGTCAGTAATTTAAACTTTGGTCAGAAGGGGAAATGTGGCCCGCGAGTACGCTGCATGCAGCTGCATCTGCATGCGTGTTTTGGGACATGTGCAGATGTGGGCAGTATGTCAAGCATTTTGTAAGAAGCAGTGGCTTCTGGGAAAGAAGCAGATAGAACTATTAAAAGGGTAATGATGTGTTTTCATTGTGTTAACTACAGACATCACTGTAATTCAGTAGACAACATTTCAATCAGATGCACAACGATGACTGTTGAGCAGGACGTGACCTCATCTAATCAGTTAATATAGCCTGGCCAACATTTATACACTTACTACACAATAAACATTTCTGAATTTGAGTTGCCCTTGAACCAAATTATCTGGTACATGTAAATTTGGTTATTATCTCTGCCCAACATAAAAAGTTCCTTATACACCAATATTTCCAATATGTGGATGAGTTTAAATACTTGGGATCATCCAAAGCAACAGACAGAGCACAAGAGAGGTAAAGAAGAGAGTGCAGGCAGGGTGGAGTGGGTGGAGACAAGTGTCAGGGGTGCTTTGTGACACAAGGATAGCAGCAAGAGTGAAAGGGAAGGTTTACAAGACAGTAGTGAGACCTGCTATGATGTATGGTTTG
>VUQH01087801.1:0-48944 GCA_015106775.1 Etroplus canarensis
AGCGAGAGAAAGAAAAGGGCATTAAAAGGACTGACTCACAGTGGTGGAATTAATACCCACACTCCCTTCGTCATGCACTCGCACACGCACATGCAAATATTTGGCAATGCGCAGAGTGAGTGATGTGACACTTTGGCAAGGGGACGGGAATTCGGGGGGTGCAAAGCGCAGCCTGGCAGAGTCTACCAGGGCAAAGGGAAACAGAAGTTCCAGTGGCATTATCAAGTCTCTACTGCAATTCCTCTCTTTTGCCCTTAAACTTTTTTTTTTTTCGAACACATCAGTGATACATTATTGTAACACCAGAGACTGGGATTTCTGCTCAGAAAAATCAACTAACTTGAGTCTAGCCTGATTTTAAAATCGAAGAATTTTTTTAAGTGAACACAAAAGCAAAAATTTAGAAAGAGATGAAAAGGTACTGCATAGAACAGGCAACACACAGACCCAATTTAATCTCAAGTGGGTTGGGCCAGTAAAAACTTTTGCATAATAAACTACAAAACTGTTCCCTATCCACCCAGTCCATAAATGTACAAAAAAGATGATGAACAGCCTGAGATTGCTAAAGATAGAAAACTCTAAGTTTTAGTCAGTCTACTGTGAGCACAAAGAAAGGGTACTGTTGTAAGTCAAAGAAACACACTGGCACAAATCCTTGGCTTAACAATTTTACTTCAGTCTGGTATGGCAGGCTGTGGGTAATGTCACTGCCAGTAAAAACAAGGGTAAACTGACACTGATTCAGGCCTCTGCCTCAGATCAAAGCTGTTGACTATGTTCCCTGAAACACAGACAACCACTCATGATGTGAATCATTTTTAACGATTTGCAACGGAATGCTTCCTGATGCAAAACACACTGAAAAATCTAACAATCATGCCTGCTGCACTACAATTTTCACATTATGCAACACCATCCAGAGGGTCCAATTGCTGGGCAGTGGGCATAGTTACAACTGCCATGACCTGGTGACTCAATATTTTCTGAGACAAGAGGTGAATGAAACTTTTCAGAGAAAAAATTACAGGTAAAATAATGATTGATTCTGTATACATTTCTGGCAAAGAAAAGTGAAATATCCGGTACTTTTACCTGCAGTGCATTTAAGTTAAATGTTGCTCCAATTTCAGTCACATCTAATAATACCAAACCAATAGGAAACTAAGAGATAACTTCTATAATCAAAGCACACTGATAAACTGACAACTACCGACGATTAGCTTTTAATAAGTGCACTCAAATTAAAAAACATACAGTGTCATAATGTCACAATCAAAAAATGTATTATGTGAAACCAAAGACTGTCATGTCACTATTTGAATTTTTTATGTGCACTGTGAATACCAATGTGCTTAGAGGAACAAAACAATAAAAGGTAACTGCCACTGCTTTGTGTAACAGACAGTAATATAGTCATCACACTTTCAGCATGTCTCATCAGTGCTAATGTCAAGCTAAGGACATATCTATTAACAACTTGCACCAGCACAAAGCCTCTTTCGGCAACTGGCAGGATTTACTAAAGTTAGCAGATAAAGTTAGGTCCATAAGTTTTGGGACAATGACACAGTTTTTGAAATTTTTGCCTCTGTACACCACCACAGTGGATTTTAAACCAAACAGTCAAACTGTGGTTGGAATGCAGACTTTCAGCTTTAATTCAAGAGGTTTGACAAAAGAATTACATTACCTGTTTAGGAATTACAGCTACTTTTATATGTAGTCCCCTTGTTTTAAGAGGCTCAAAAGCAATGGGTCAGACCAACACAATTTTAAATATAAGGATTGTTTTTAATACTTGGATGAAAAACCTTTGTAGTCAGCGAGTGCCTGAAGTCTAGAACCCTTGGACATCACCAAATACTGCATTTCCTCCCTTGAGATGCTCTGCCAGGCCTTTCCTGCAGCAGCCTTCCGTTGCTGCCTGTGGGTCTCTCTCTGCCTTCAGATTTGTCTTAAGTAACTGAAACACCGTTCTGTTGAGTTGAGATGAGGTGACTGACTTGGCCATTGAAGAATATCTCATTGCTCTGCCTTGAGAAACTCTTGAGTTACTTTTGCAGTATGCTTTTAGTCATCCATTTTATATTGCCAAGTGTCATGTGATCAGTTTTGCAGCATTTTGCTGAATCGGAGCACTTCAGAATTCATCCTGCTACTTTTATCAGCAGTTAAAAGTGACCTGGTTCCATTGGCAGTCATACATACCCATGCCATAATATTGCCTCCAACATGTTTGACAGATGTTGTGATACACTTTGGATCATGAGCTGTTCCTTTCCATTCTCATTACTTGTCTCTTCCCATCATTCTGGTACAAGTTGATCTCGGATTCTTTGGTCTCCAAAGAATCTTTTTGTTTGTTTTTCTCCATAACTGGCCAGACTCTTTGAGATGTTTTCTGGTTAAATCTAATCTTCTTATAGTTTTGTTTTTTTGTTTTTTTTTTGGTTTTACAGCCTAATGATGTCCTCTTTCACTTGTATTGGCATCTCTTGGACCTCATATTGAGAGTTTCAGTGAACAACTACCAAATGTAAGTTTAACACTTGGAATTAACTCTATACCTTTTATCTGCTTGGTTTTTCCAGGAATAATGAGGGGACTGGCTTCATCTCTCCATAAAACCATTTATCAGTCAATTGACCCATTACGTCTGAGGTTCTGAAAATAGGGTACCAAGTATAAACATGGCTGTAATTCCTAAACAGTAAATGTAATTCTTTTGTCAAACCCCTGGAATTAAAGCTTTAAGTCTGCACTTCAATCACATTTTGACTATTTGGTTTAAAATTCACTGTGGTAGTATACAGAGAAAACATACAAAAAAAATGCATCATTGGGCCTAACTGGATGTTACGCAGTTATTTTGTTTACAACTTTCCTTTTACATGGCAAAATTTGGAGAGGAGAAATGTTAAATTAATCATACATTTTGATTTCCAGAGATTTCCAACAGTCAGTTTACTGCTAACTGTGCCATTAACAAAAAAGCATGTCTTAACCCAAATGGGGCTTGACATAAATGAGATCGCTGCTCCAAAAAGGAGCTTCTGCCAAAAACTAAAAGCTCTTGGTACAAAAAGATAGGATTTTCTTCACTACCGTTATTTTTTTATTAATTTTTTTTGAGGTGGGTGGGGGGCAAGAAGCACAAAGTAAAGATTGCACAACGGAACAAATCAGGAGCAAAGTTGACATGGAAAGTTCAGTCTTGAAATCACAAAGAGCAGCAGTCACTTTCACCAGCAGCTATTTTTCAGCAGTTGCCACAGATTTGTAGATTTTTTACATTTAAATTAAAAAATATCTTCCAGCAAGCATACCAACCGCAATCATAACCATGGACATGCATTCTCATGTACAAAATTCTTATGGGAGTCTTCTTTGACAGAGACTAAAAATGCCTAGATTACCAGTATCTCAGTCATGCAGTGCACCTTCTTTTTTCTTATTAACCAAGTTATGAATAGTAATATGACAACCATGTTTGTGCCTTATACAGTTCACATCTCAGTTACCATTCACATCTTACATTTATACTTCATGTTATGTGGACAATTTATACCACTACTGTGAGTATTTATTTTTTAAACTTCAGTCGGGCCCCACACATCTTCCTGCTAAGTGGGCCAACTTGCTCTTCATTCACTCATAGCTGAATTAGCAGGATATAAGGGAGAAACGGTGTATGTTCGTTGCATACTCTCATTTGCAGTGGCCACGCATCATCTGCTTAGAGAAATCAGGGTGAACCATCAGAATATCAAAGAGGTTGACATTTACTTGGAATGTAGTTGTGTGTGTGTGAGTGTGTGTGTGCCTCTATACTTAATCACAGTGTTCAGTACTTTTCATCATCTCCTTCTCGTCTTTAATACTCCAAAAAATACAGTACCAGCACACCTATTCGCGGTGCATTTCGAGCTGCCTGTGTTTGCAGGCATTAGACTCGGTGTGACAGAGAGAGATGGAGGGAACAGAGAAGGAAAGAAGGAACAAAGAAAGACTGACAGGGAGAGTGAGTGGCCATTCTCTCATGCTGAGTGAGTGGAGTGTCAAAACAGGAGTGAAGTGTAGCAGTGCCATGAAAGATTGAACGCTCAGCGAGACTCCATGTTCCACATAGCATGTACAGGCAGACGAGAACAGACAGAAAGAGAAGGGAGTCACAGAGATAATGTAGTTTGAAATAGCATAGAGGGACTGAGGGCTTATGAAAAACATCATCGCTGTGGGAAAGCTTCATGCTGCAATGGATAATGGGGATAATATAGTATAGTTATGAGTCTGAGTTTGGCATCTTAAGTTCAAGCCTAGCTATCATGCTCTGCAGTAAGCCATTCCCCAACTCTCGTCTATTTCCTATTGCTTTACACTACTGCCCAGTAAAGCAGGAATGCCATAAAAATAACCTTAAAAAAGATCATCAAATAGTTATAGATTCTCATAAGTTCAGAAATCACTGATAATGCTGAAGATGTGAATCACAAATCTAAATGAGACATTTCTGAAAGCACTCCACCTGTTCTCCTATGACTGATGATTATACCTTTAGCTGCTAATTGGCACTTATGTGGAAACCCTCCCACAGACATCCCTTCCTCCATCACTTCCTACATGTGCACATATACACACCTGGGAAATGGATTGACCTCATTTATGCAGCTTGGGGAGGGGGCTACATTAAAGGGTCTCTCACTCTCTCTTTCTGGCAGATTGTCAAAAAGCAGGTGGTCAGTATAAGTGAGAATCATGCCCTAGTTTGGCATGCTCCGTTGGGAACAAAGTGGTCTTTTGACAAGGCTTTTAATGGATTGGAGTTTTCAACGTGGATCAAGACCTTGCACTATGAAGCACCTCTCTGAACCTTTAGTAAAGTGGACATTAACTGCCAACTTGAAGGAAATTCCTATTATTATTCTGAGACTGGATTCCTGTGGTTTGTGATAGGGCCCTACAATTGAACCTTGGGGAACTCCATTTATTCCTCGCCTTTTTTTCCTCCCTAGTACTCCTCCTTGGCAGTACTATTGCTTTTCATTGTCATACCTCTGTTATACATCTGCCCACGTTGTTTTCATTTCTTTTCCAAAAGCAATCTTTCCTCAAGCTATTCCTCCAGCTATATTTCAGATGTTTCATGACGCAAAATAGCTGAAAACTTGCCAGTTAACATGCATGCAGACCTGTCGAGACAAAAAAAAATGCTTGCAGAGATACCCACACTCAAAGAGCACGCAGCCATAAATCATTTAAAGCACAAGTCTTCTCTGAGAAATGCTTCGGATAAAAACAGCCCACCTGAGTCCAGCAGCACATAGATCAATCATGTATCACAAGAAAGTCAAGGGAAGAGTGGGATAACAGAAAGGGGAGAAGGGTGGGGGGAGCCCTTCTCAGCTTTGGGCACCCTGAGGCGTAGATCCCTCAACGGGAGCAGGTTCTTGCATGTGGGAGAGATGTTACGTAAAATGGTCATGATGCACCCTGTACATTCATGCTTGTATTTAAGGTCCCGGGATTTAAAGGTACCTGCTATCTATGCATCCAACGCACCTTGCATCAAAACCAGTGTGTTTACACACAACGAGCAGTGCCAAGGACAGTGTTGATGTGAGCATGTTATTATTTATTGTATTTATTAGAAAGGTTTTTATGTATCTAACAAATTGTGAGTAAAGTAAAAAGTTCACAGCATTCAGTGCTCCTTAACAGCCTGATTGTAGTCCAGGATTTACTTCTGTAACATCTCTATGGCACTATGCAACACACAAAGGCCTGGCTAGTGGGTAGTTTAGCATGCTCCTGACCAAAGTGAGCAGCTGCAGATTTGATTTAAAGGTGTTAAACTTCATAGTTCTAAAGGGCTACACCTCCACTAATAAATGGACTGGTGCTTATATAGCCCTTTTCTACTCTAACTGAGCGCTCGAAGCGCTTTTTACCACAAGTCTTATTCATCCATTCACACAGACATTCATACAGCACTTTATTCTATGCCTTAAAGCACTTTTAACTATAATGCACAACAATTTGGGGTTCAGTGTCTTGCCCAAGGATGCTTTGGCATGTAGACTGGAGAAGCCAGGGATTGACCCCTCCCCCTCAACTTTCCTGTCAGAAGACAACCTGCTCTACCTCCTGAGCCACAGCTGCCCCCCAAAAGAGTTACAGTGGGTAACCAATGCCTTGCATTTGTGTGGCCAGCTGACCAATGACAGGTGAGTGTTTTTTAAACATTAAAGTACTGAAACCTATTCTAGTGGACATCCCCCTCCTCCATAAAATTGTGTACCAGTAAAAAAAGCACAATAGTGGCACTTTAAGTTATGTGAATCTCAGCTTCCTTCCTGACTATAACACCTTGTTTTTTTCTTCATTTTGTCAAAGAGGAAGAGGGAATAAGGATAAGATAAGGCCAGGCTATCTGCTTGGTTTGCCCTCCATTTGAAAGGGGCAATGTAGCAGTATGTAGAGTAGGAAGGGAAAAAATGAAGGCCAATCATAAAACAAGCTTGTTTCAGGTTAGTGAAGGGCGCCCTGTGACAACAAGCGGTAATCCTTCTTTCCCAGGCCTAGGAGGGACAGAGCAATAGCATGGACAGAGGCAGGAAAAAGAAGGGAAAAAGAACTGAAAAATAAAGATAGCAGAGGGTGTATCTGCTGACCATGTGCAAGTTATTTTTGCTTGTGAATGCATAAGTTCAGCAGATGCATTAAGTAGATTTTAGCACTCTGTTAATGAGGAAATAATTTCAAATTAACTGTAAAGAAACTCAGCCATCAATTATGAACTCTGCATTAATACAATACCATAGCAATACAAGTTTCACAATCCCATAATAACAGCACTGTATTTTTCCTCTTTTTATTCCTACACCTAACACCCCTCCCAAATATTTGCAAATGCCCTGTGTGTCTGGGAAGAATTTGTCTTTGTTCCCGGCCTAACTCTGAATCGGGGTAGCATTCCTTCAAAAAACCAGTTCTCCACTGGATGCAATCTATAAAATTGCTGGGTGTGATCAATTTGGGCCCAAAGACAGAGCTAGTGTCAGTCTTCCCATGAGTAGCAGGGTTGTGTGTGGCCTTATCCCCTGATGGATGTGGAGAGGGCTAGCTTTAATCCTGGACTAACAGGCAGTTCTCTGGCCCTTGATTGCTGCACATCTCAGGAAAAACAGCCTGAGGGTCCAAAAGTAGTCTTTCTTTGATACCAAGGGACCCAGGTGAGATTTGTATTTGTGACTACATATGTGTACACATGAGATGAAGGAAGGGAAGAAGGTATGTGAAAAAGGTTGAGTTTATTATTTATAGGTGCCGTGTTAACTCCGAACTTCTGTCTATCAATAACAATCTCCCTGAATAATAAGGTACAAAGACCTTGAGCTGATAGAGTGAGAAGGCTTTGTGCTGGTTGTTGTAAAATCAAAGTTTTCATCAATATACTTTTGAAAATCATCTTTAAGAATATATAATACGAAGGACATGATCCTACTGCAGAGTTGTAGTGCTGTTTACAAAGCCCACAGAACAGTTTTTACAAAATTAAAACCCCAGTTGTAATGTATCTGTCTTCTCCATCTTACATGTTTGTTTTTTAAGGATTGTTCTTTACAGAAAAAATAGCTTATGCATCACTTAGGGCTCACTACAAAATACAGGCCTTGACTCTCATTTGCCCTTCCAGTTAAGAATTTGGGTCAGAGGTTGATGAGCTGAGGCAGTCCCAAAATTTCCAGTTTAATTTTCAAAGCTGCCAAAGCACAGTTGAGGAGAAACACTTGTGCAGGCCCACATAGCCAGGTACTGTAAACCCTATAAAATGACATAACAAGCATATGATTACAGTGTGCCATTTCAGTTGCATCTGTCCCTTCAAAGGCAGACTTCTTAAATATTCAGTTGGTAGAGTGGAGACCTTTCAACTTAGTTGCAAATATTTATGACTACCCTCAGCTGCTGGAACTGTGTCCTTCCTGACAGCTAGAACGGGAAGCTTCTGTCAGTTTATATGGGCATGAGGTGCAAAAGCACACATATGGTCATTAGCACGCTGGACAGACAGCAACAGGTTAGGGTTCTGGATTAGCTAAGCTTTGGTGGCTTAGACTACGCAAAATGTTTTTGACAACAGCTTCATTTTGAAGGCTTGCCATGTTTTATGTCATAACTTAAATTATGCAACATACTCACTGTTTCAGCGTGAAGAACATTCAAGATTATTTATTAGGTGGCACACAATGTTCATACATTAACTCATCCGTGTATGTTAACTACAACAGGGCTAACATGAACGAGTAAATGCATATCCTAAATCTTAATGAGTAAAAATAATTGTCTAACAACCAATTATCTGAATGTGCCAACCCCCCTGGGAGCAAATGTATTGCTTAAAAAAAGGGCCCCCTGTGGTGGCAGTGATGCCCAAGTCATTGAAGGTGACAGTGCCAACTTGTGCTGGCACCCTGCCCAGCCTCTCTGGGGACCACATGGGGTATGCACCATTGCACGGTTATATATCTGTGCCAACAAGCAACCCACTACCTGCCTTTATCCTAAAATATGCCCCTTAAAATGCACTCACCTGTCAAAATGCCCTCATGCACAACGGCCCGTGCAACCTTTAGAAAACCCTCACTGCCATCTCTTCAGCTCACCCGGGAGGGCAGTAAATGAGGAAAATATACATTTTAATTGAGCTACTTAGAGTGCCTTATGCCCTTGTGCAGGCAAGATGGCTGTAACTTCTAAACGCACACGGTGTACAGTGTTCCGGATCATCCATCTCTGCTGCCAATGAAGCTACCTTGCCCGAGGGTGCAGCTACGCACTACATTGCCCTCCTATAGGGACAGGACCACTGACACTTCAAGTCACCTTTTCAGTCCTATTTCTACTTTTCCTTCCTTTCCTCCTCTAAAAACTCCCTTCCTCCTTCATGCTGCTGCAAATAAACAGCAAAAAGGGCTTAAGGGTGGCCAAGGGGCTGATTTCTTTTTTCTCCACGCTCCTTCCCATTTCCTCTAAAGTTACGGTCCCCAAAAATGGGCTTTAATGGGAAACTGAGGACAAGGTAAATGGGGACTTTATCTGGCCATCAGTTTGGCAGTTAGAACTGCTGCCGAATGGGCTTTGAAATCTCCTTAAGGCAACTCTGAGGTGGGGGGAGGAAAAGAGACAGCAAGGTGGGGTCAAAAGTGGGAGAGAGAAAGATAAGGGACATATACGGGATAGAGGGAGGACGGTGAGAAAGAGATTGCGAGTGATGGGAGACAAGGATGGCTGAAAATGACTGTATGAGCAAAGTGTACGAGGGAGAGAGGAAGAGGGGGAGATATGATCGGTCAGTGAGGACTAGAGGAGGTCAGAGTTGGATTAACCTGCATAAGGATTAGACAGCACTGTGAGGGGAGCCTCAGGCCTACAGCAGCTGTTGCCCATGGTGCCAGTCACTTTTAACTGCAGGCTCTTTGTGTGTGTTCATTTTGGTCAACAGAAAATAAAGTCATGTGTAAGTGTTTGGGATAAATCAAAAGCAGGAGAAATCATTTAAAGGAGGTGGCCAATAATATTGTTTTTCTTAGAGGCAACAAATCTAAAAAAGAACAGCATTCTAAACTAGTGACTATGGTATGTGTAGCTAAAGCCTGTTTACCCTGATTTTCAGACAGCAGTGACATTTTTTCTAGTTAATTGTAGCTATGCTGACAAAAGAAGTTATATATTTGTAATTGATATTGGCACAGACAACAAAGTGGGATTTAGTCTTGTTTTAGACATAAGAGCTGCATTTGGCTCTTTCGGAATGCAAAAACGATAGTATTGCTATTTAACTCAGTTTATTTTGTAGCCTTCATGTGTTTTTTTTACTTTTTGAGTTACATTACATTGAATTATCATCTCTGTATAATTTTTCTTTACTGTACACTTCTAAAAAGGTTTTATTCTGTCTAAATTTTAATTGACTGACTTTGTACATTTTTTGTCATTTTTACCCAAATATAGTTGCACTTATACTGAGGTAAAATTTCAACATCTCCTCCTTTACATTAAATGCAGTTTAGTTTGAGGGTTAATCACTAAACAGAAACAGCTGCTTGGAGCTTTATATGAAAAGTTAAGGCTCCTTGGATAAAGATGGAGTACTGGAAGTCATGCTCCAAAGGATTTAACATCAAAAACATAATATTCTTTTGTATGAACCTTTTCAGATAACTTTTTTTGCTGACCTTTTTTCACATCATCAAATCCCACCTCTCATACCCCTAGCAATTTCTCAAAATGGATGATTGTAAATCGAACCCCCTAAATCTACCAACTAGTGTCCCACAGGGTTCAATACTGGGCCCAGTCCTGTTTTGTATTTACATTAATGATTTGCCTTCTGGAATGGATAATTGGATATTTTATTGTTAATACCGTGGATTTTTCTTTGCTTATGGTAAAAGTGCAGAAAAGGTAACAAAGAATCCAACTATGGTAAAAATTACAGTGGATCTATGCTTCCAAGTTAAACTGATGCTGTAGTTATGTCGTAATCACAAATGCAACCCCACGCTGCATCGACGCAGCTCTCAATGACAGCGACTGGCCAATGAAGAACTATTGTTTCTTCTTCTGCTGCCATTTTTTATATTGAGTGAAAGATAATGGATCAGTCAGAATCAGAAACAGAATACTTCATTAATCCCATGCGGGGAAATTCCTGGCATTACATACACTCCAATAAATACAGATAAATATGAATATGAAAGATAGAAATTATGAAGACAAACATATATAAACCATATATCCAGTGACTTAAAAAGAGAAACTCCATCACCAACTAGTTTTTTGGTGGCTAAACTGCCAAGCAACAAAGCCACACCATCCATTGGTGTAAAAGCTGGCTGCCTAGTTTGCCACTTGGGTAGGCTACATCAGGGGTCCCCAACCCCCAGTCCGGTCCGTGGACCATTTGGAACCAGGCCGCAAAGAAAAAAATTCTCTGGTCAAAATGTTAGTTATTTTTCTATCTTCTTCCGGATCTTGTTTTGAAAAATGACTGTTTCTGCCCTCGCATCACTAACCACACTTGACTCTGGAAAGTTGTTTCACGCATCAGCGACACAAGCTAACCCTTGAAAATAAAAATGAGCTAAAAGCAAAACTGACTGAAGAGCTTTTTCGGGAAGGAACGAGCAAACGATGGGACAACAGAAGGGTCACAGACCGCCAGCAAAAAGAAAGTTGCATTTAACAAAAAAAAAAAAAATAGATTCTTACCTAAGTCACAGGTTTATTACAAATGTTAAAGTGTTGTTGTACCCACATTAACAACAAGACGGGACTGGAAGTACACACTGCGCAGGTCACGTACCTTCTCTATATACAGTGTAAATGCTGCATTCAGATTACAGACCATTAATTGACAAAGATTTTTGTTATTGGAACCCCTGCGCCTCTACCCAGTCCATGGAAAAATTTTCATACATGCAACCGGTCCCTGGTACAAAAAAGGATGGGGACCACTGGGCTACATAGTAGGCTTTAAAAGACTCACAGCAGAGGTATAAATTAAGTTTTACACTCTGGCATAACCAGTTTTGCCTGCAAATAAATATGCCCAGAAGTCACAGTATAGACAAAAACATCATCTTAAGAAAAGACTTCTAGTAGTTTCAGAATAAAAACATTTACAACAAGTACAAATACATTGAGAGTCAAACCCCAGCATCAAACTCCTAATGATAAAAGGGTCAGTAACTGTAGTTAAAGAACTGTAGTTCTACAAATTTTATGGTTTTTATAAAGTTGCTATTAAGTGCTACAGCAAATATAGATTCCCAACCAATGATTCACTCCCACTCACTAATAAAGTAGCTGCATACACACCATACAACCCTACAACCACTGGAATAATTGTACAAACGAGCACTTAAAATTTTATACAAGAAGCCATTCAGTTTTCATCTCTGCAAGTATAATCTGCTTAGCTGGGTAAACCTCATCAAGTACAAAAATGTTTGTCTACTTTATAAGATTATGCATGGTGTAGCTCCTCCTATTTTGGCTGGCTTCATCAATTTGAAATATACTGCAAGCAAAGCTACTAGGGGTGCAGCTAAGGGGGACTTCAAAATTCCAGTGAAAAACTACTCTTAGTCACGCTGTCTTTTCTTTCAGAGCATCACATCAATGGGATTCAAAAACACAATGAAGTATTCATTTAAGTGTAATTTTGTAAAATGTCCTTCTAAGAAATAATAATCCCAACAGCCACAATTGAATTGGTCACAGGATTATACCTGTAGTTGGCTAAGGAGCACAGTTAAGGTTCATGCTATGATTCCAGTAAATGACTTTGTGAACCCAAATTTTCAGTAAGAAACATGCATTTAGAAATGACCATTTTTACATAATAAGTTAATGCCAAAAACTTGACTAATTTCCATTTACAGGTTGGGTGATGAAGTGAGACAATGAAGGTCAACAAAACAGTTATAAATCTACTACAGAATAACTTCACAAAGAAAAAAATATACATCTCTTTTGGTTATTAAGATTATGACTGAGTATTTTTGTATCTTCCAAAATTCATCCAGAAAATTGTGTGGTTGTGAGTCACAGCTACCAGAAGTGCTGGCTTGGGGTTTTAGCTGCAAAAAGAAATTTGACAATTTCACAGATGAATTACACTCGGTGGCCACTTCATTAGGTATACGTGTTCAACTGTTGGTTAAAGCAAATGTCTAATAAGCCAATCACATGACAGCAACTCAACACATTTAGGTATGCACACATGGTCAAGGCGATCTGCTGAAGTTCAAGAATAGAGAAAAAAGGTGATTTCAGTGACTTGAATGTGGCATCGCTGTTGGTGCCAGATGAGCTTTTTAGAGACTGCTGATCACTTCTGGTTTTCCTGCAAAACCATTTCAGCATATACAGAAGATGGTCTGAAAATAGAAAAAAATATCCAGTTAGCATCAATTCTGTGGGTGAAAATGCCTTGTTGAGGCTAGAGTTCAGATGAGAATGGTCAGAGTGCTTTGAGCTGATAGGAAGCAACACATTGAACCTTGAAGTGGATGGGCTACAGCAGCAGAAAAATCACACCCTATTCCACTCCTGTCAGCTAAAAACAGGAAACAGAGGCTACAATTTGCACGGGCTCACCAAAACTTGTCAAAAGAAGATTGGGAAAAACATCTGGTCCGATGAAGCTTGCTTTCTGCTGCAACATTTGGATGGTAGGGTCAGTATTTGGTATGAACAACAGTAAAGCATGGATCCCAGCCTTGTATCAGTGGTTCAGGCTGTTGGTGGTGGCATAATGGAGTGGGAGATATTTTCTTGGCACACTTTGGGCCCCTTAGTACCAACTGAGAATTATTTAAACGCCACAGCCCACCTAAGTATTGTTCTGACTATGTCCATCCCTTTATGACTACCGTGTATCCATCTTCTCACGGATGCCTCCAGCAGGATAACACACATTGTCACAAAGCTCAGATCAGCTCACTGTTCACTGTACTCAAATGGCCTCCAGAGTCACCAGACCTCAATCCAATAGAGCACCTTTAAGATGTAATGAAACAGGAGATTCGCACCATGGATGTACAGCCAACAAATCTGCAGCAACTGTTTGATGTTATCATGTTAAGATGGCCCAAAATCTCAGAGGAATATTTCCAGCACCTTGTTGAATCTATACCAGTTTTAAGGCAGTTCTGAAGGCAGATGTAGGTCCAACTCAGTACTAGCAAGGTGTACCTAATGAAGTGACCAGTGATTCAGTAATGTTGGAAAACAAGGTAACTTCAGAGGCATTTTTTTCCTTACGATGTAGGATCATGATTTATCTAATCTTTGTGCTAAATATGAAGATCTGATGGTCAGCTGTTTTTCCAACCAGGACACAGCAAAAAAAAAAAAAAACTAAATAAATGAAATAAGGGAAGACTTGAAAACAACTTTAACTTTGATTTTTTTGGTGAGATTGAATTCAGCCTTTAAACGGTTGATGTTTTTAGTTTCCTCTGGCAATTTTGTTCTCAACAAATTACACAATGCATGCCAGTAAAGATTTTCTTGAATATTTCAGTCCTCAAGATCCGATGTACACTTTAAGTGTTTAAGTTTTTTGAGCAGTATATACATAGACATAAAAATGCCAGCCTTATCCTAACTTTTTAAACAACAGGTTAAATCACCTTGCTGTAAAGTCAGACCGAAGTAGCTAGATGATCTATTTTGCATTTGACTTTAAGTTTCTGTCAAGATTTATGTGTTTAAATATGCATATACATGTGACCAAGTGTCATCCTTCACACATTTAAACACGCAAACTGTTTCACCAGAGCCCTCCACCATCTGTGGAGCTGCCCATTTCTCTTTCTCCCTTATCTTTTGTACCTGCAGAGGGGCTCTGGGCCATGTCATCTTGTCTCTAAACACACATAGAGACACACACATAGACACAGATCCTTCCTCCATCACAGTAGGAGACAGTGGGTTTGGCTTTTGCTCTGATCTCTCCATGCAGCCTCCGAGCCTTGGAGATAGGGTCAGCTCAGCCCGTGATGGCCTTCCAATCCGTCTCTGATACAAACAATACACACACTTACACACACACACACACACACACACACACACACACACACACACACACGCACACACACACGCACACACACACGCACACACCCCTGAATATACACAGTCTCAGAAACTCACACATCACACACAGCATGGGTCAATAACCAGGGTATACCAACAGCAATCACAGGACTTCTGGACGTGGGGGTTGTGTATTTGCTTGACATTCGATCGGATGGATTCGCCTTGTTGTTTGCCAGTCTCCCAGGGGACGAAGGCAAGGGGAGGGGAAGAGATCTGTGGCATTCTTTCAGGGATGATTCTCTTCTCTGTCTCTCTGATGATGGTGGCCTTGGCTCACAATGGGTACACTACAGGTCTCGCATTGAAACAATTGCTCCTCTACGGATTCCTGGTATTCTCTGTTGAGCCATGGAGGTGGTGGTTTGTACACCGTTAAAGGTTTTCATTGTGCGTGTGTGTGTGCGCACATAAGTCAGTGCATCATGGGTGTGTGCGTGTATCTTTGAGAAATGTGTTTAGGAAACTGAGGGAGAGAGGAAGAGAGAGAGAGATAGCTTTTATCTGTATTGTCAGGGGATAATCACACAGCACACCCTTGAATATCCTGTGCGATAAAATCTGTTGCGACACTGTGGGATAGCAAGGATGATTGAACTGTTGTCTTAAAGAAATCAAGCAAATCCACCGTTGCTCTGCTTGAGATGGATACAACACAACGATGTCAAATGACTATGTTTGGAGTATGAGGCAATCAGGGAAATAGTTACAAGGCAGGCCAACATGCCTGATGCTATGAACATGAAACCTACTTTACACAGGGGATGATTTATCTCAAACAAACCTTTAGTGAATTGAATCTCAAAGAGAAACCTGCTACCTCTCTCTGTGTGTACTCCTGAATCACACAAATGTAATGTAAAGACCTTAAACAAGCTGAAAGGAGATAGATGTAAACAAGGAGCCCGCTTGTTAATTTACTATATGGAGGTGTTGCATATGTACCAATTTCAGATTTCTGTCAGTACTTTACTGACGTCATAGGGAATTTATCTCTGAAGAGATTGTGCAAGCATAAAACAGATTTCCTGGAGCTGTTAGGGCTGTAGTGTATTGCTTACAGATTTGTTGACAGAGATGATGCTTTTAAAAAAAGCTCGTACAGACTTTGATCATGAAACATTAAAGAGAGTGGACATGCAAAGCAAGCCATCCATAAATAAAATTCAACACTAATTTCAACTTCCATTCAGCTATGACTGACCTCAAATCCAGCTGTGCTGGGAAATAGAGACAACAGCAGTTGTTGGTCTTTACCAGATCAAAATGTACTCAACAAAACAGTTCTCAAGGAGGTATCACAATCGGCATGCAGGATGTAAGCTACAGTACATTTTAAAATTGATTTTATTGATATCATTTATGTTACGGTAGGTGGAGTAAATAGGGTCATAATGAACTGTTGGTCTTGGCAGATAATCGAGTACCCACTGGGATATTAGTATCAATTGAGTTACAGAGAGAAAAAAAGGCCATCTAATTGGTTTGATACCTCATTAAAAAAACCACTTGATGGGCGAGGGAAACAAAATGCATCACATGTGAGTCTCTGCGCTGAGTGATGTGCAAGTTCAGTTCACATTAAAATGATCTAGCGCTCATTCATACTTCATGATTTGGAATACTGAACTAAGTTTACAGTCCCAAAAATGAAGTGGTTCACAATCATTTTTTGACATTTTTAAATGTGCTGCTCTCACCCATTCTCATTTAGTAGAGCCTTTTCCTTCCATCATGCAGTCCCAAATGATTGACACTTTCTAAAGTAAATACATTTATTTAGGATTACTACATGCTACTCTAGAATCACAAATTACTTTCAAAAATCAAGAGAAAATAGTGCAAGTAGGGCAACTCCAGACAGATGGTTATTAATGTGAAACAGCTCTGACTGTCTGACGTTTAGAGCTCTTTGCTTGTGGTCATTGTTAATCATCAATTATTTGCAGACACGATAGATACTTCAGCACTAAGGCATCAATTTTGTTGGCTTCATCGCTGATGTTCTGATGAAACACGAGATTTTCCTGTCAGAATCTGTTCTAATTTTGTTCATTAAACTCCCTCAAGTGTCACATGAACTGCCTTCAGCGGTACTGCTTGTATCTGCATTATCCAAACTCATGCATTACCCATGCCGGCAAGCTAAACTGTTCGCTCAATTCACTGTTTGCCAAAAACATG
The DNA here is from genome assembly GCA_015106775.1 of Etroplus canarensis. NCBI lineage: Eukaryota > Metazoa > Chordata > Actinopteri > Cichliformes > Cichlidae > Etroplus > Etroplus canarensis. The sequence goes on from VUQH01087801.1 coordinate 16,855, forward strand.
AGTGTGTTGAATGACCATGGATGTGCAAAGATACATTTTTTTAAAAAAGCGCTTCCCATGTGGTTTGATTCTGTAGGAACCATAGCCTATTTGGCCACTACTTTTGGGCTACCTCAGAAGCTCAGTTTTCTCTGTGACATCATGACGTGGAAACAAACATTGTTCAGATCTATAGGATTAAATTTCCAAGGCCACCCAAAACCTCTAAAATTCACAAAGCATCTGAAAACTTCCATGTGACACTATTGTGAATGAATTGTGAACAAATAATGACATCACACGCTTCAAAAAGTAATTTCGATCACTGTGATGCTTTCAATCTAGTGGATCAAATAGATACAGTATAAGGACAAAATTACTGGCATTTAACCTACGGGAGATTGTACGACATCCTGTCTTAAAGCCATAGGCATTAATATGGAGTTGGGCCCTTCTTGGCAGCTGTAAGAGTTTCCATTCTTCTGGAAAGGCTATCTATAAGATTTGGAGTGTGTTTGTGGGAATTTTTGCATATTAATCCAGGAGATCATTTGTGAAGTCACACACTGAAGCTGGATGAGAGGGCTTGACTCCAAACTACACTCATCTAACCGTACCTTTATAGACCTTCCTTTTTGCACAGGGGCACAGTCACCTTTGGCACCTTTTATGCACACTGTGCCTCTGCACTCTGCCACCCCACTCAGTAACTTTACATGGTGTGCTACTTTAGGGCTGAGTTGCTGTGGTTACTAAACTCTTCCAATTTGCAATAATATACCTTACAGTTGACTGTGGAATATCTAGGAGGGAAGAGATAGCACAATCTAACTTGTTGCAATGGTGGCATCCTATAACAGAACCATGCTGGAATTCACTGAACTCTTTAGAACAGCCCAACGTTTGCAAAGGCAGACTACATGGCTAGGCAATGGGATTCAACAAAACACATGAATTTAATGCTTAAGATGTGTCCTTCAATACTTTTGTCCATATAATGTATTTTCAATAAAGTATACAAAATGGGGAAAAAAGTGTAGTGGTTTACACATTAGCCTCACAAGCAAAAGGTCCCTGGTTCAATTCCAGATGGGGACACAAGCCTCTCTCACCATGGAGGATTGCGTCAGGAAGGGCATCTGGCATAAAACCTTTGCCAAATTACCAATGCAGATAAATCTGCTGTGGCGACTCCTTGAGGAGAATATAAGGGAGCATCCAAAGGTACATTTTATACAAAGTGGGAAAAAAATGCTCTGAAAATAGTTGAACAAAATTCAGGGATTCACGCTGTCATTACAGTGAAATTACAGTTATACGGATTAGTGACAATAGATGATGTTTAAATGTATTTTTGCCTAATACCACCAGCATCTTAAAGGGGACAAACAGCCTAAAAATGGCAGCCGTGTCCATTAGCATGCAATCTGCAGCGCATACAGATGCGAGAGAAGCCAACCTCATAAAGTCTCTCTGAAAGATTCTCCACGCTTGACCTTACAGATAATACTTCCGCTAGATTTTGGAGTGCTTAATAAGTAATATTCTGCTAAAGGCCAGCAGGTATTTGGAGCAGGGAATCATTATTGAATGAGGCTCAGACCAGGTTTATGGTCCCAATTATGCTAGGCTATAAAAGTGTGATACTGGCCGAGCAAAAAGTTTCACTGAGTTTTCAAGTTGCTGAGGCGAGGCTGCAGATTAGAAATTCATTTGAGAAATATGATGTGCAATTATGATCGCGAGATGGGGGAAGAAGTTGCATCATACTTGCACCAGCTTTTATCTCTAGTCATATCAAGGCTAATATCTGTTTAAATATGCAAGATTTCAAGACTGAAAAGTGACTGGAATGAGACACATAATGGCTGGATCCTTATAATTACTCCTGGGTTCGGTATACAGAGCTATAATTTAAACCATTGCCTATACAAATCAAATCTCAATAAGCTAACATTTTTCAAACATAATCCCTTGGACTGATCTGAGTAATATTACTATCTAAATGTGTACGAATAGATTTCACCCAGAGACAGAGTGTACACAGGAGATGAGTGGTAAATATTGCATTTTGATTTCTTGGATTAGGTTTTATTATTGACGATGAAAGCTATACAGGCATGCTAGTGCTGGGATTATGGTAAAAAGGGATATTATTTATACTAAAGCCTTTATAGCAGTAAACAAAACCACAGGAAAAGTGAAGTCTTCCATTCTCTGCCTATATGATATCACCTTTTCCTCTCCTGTTATCTCTATTCCTCTTATGCTTGCCCTGAACCCACACCTGCACCCACACTCGTTCCTTTTTCTCTTTCATGGTCTCATTTGTCTTCTTGTGTCTCTCTCTGCCAGTCTCTGTCATGCTTTCCTCCTCCTCTCATCTTTCTGTTCCCCCTCCCACCCAGGAACGGATTCAGGTGAGCCAATTTCATCTTGGTCATGCCTCTTGTTTGCAACAGTCAATTCGGCTTCTCGGGAAAATGGCCTCCTCTCTTCATCGAGGGCCTTTTCATTTGGACAAGTTGGCTTCTTTGCCCTAACCCTGAAATTACTTTTGGGAGGTTGTGAAAGGGGTGATGCGTTAGTGTGATATGGTTCTGTCTTTTATCACTGACCAGTGGCAAAAGTTTTGTTCAGGCTCGGGGCAAAAGTGAAAGGCCTTAAGACAGATTAGGAAGATGCCATTAGATGAGATGCATTTTTTGGTGATACTGGATTTCACTTGTTTTGGAATTTTGGAATTTACAAAGTGGGGGCTCATATGAAACATATGGACAAAAGTATTGAGCTACACTAGTTAAGCACTGAATTCATTCAGTGTTTCATTCAGTGCACAGGTGTATAAAATCAAGCACCTAGCCATGCAGTCTGCCTTTACAAAATTTTCTGAAAGAACGGGTCATACTAAAGAGCTCACTGAATTCAAGCATTGTGCTACAATAGCATGCAAACATTGCAGCATGTCAAACTTGAGACATTTTTTCCCTACTAGATATTCCACAATCAGCTGTAAGTGTTATTATTGGAAAGCGGAAGACCAGGCAAAATTACAGAGCGGGGTCACTGAGTGCTGAGACGTATAGTGCGAAAAGTCACTAACGCTCCAGCACACCAATGTCAAGTTTTGGATGGAGTGATGTAAAGCACGCCATCACTGGACTCTGGAGCAGTGGAAACATGTTCCGTGGAGTAACAAATCATGCTTCTCTATCTGGCAGTCTGCTGGATTATTTTAGATTTGGTGAATGCCAGGAGAAGCTACCTGCCTGACTGCACTAAGTTTGGTGTAAGACAGATAAGGCTATGGAGTTGTTTTTCTGGCGTTGGCCTGGACTCCTTAGTTCCAGTGAAGGGAAATATTAATGATTCAGTTTATCAAGATATTTTAGAGAATTCTGTGCTTCCAACATTGTGGGAACAATTTGGGGAAGGTCCTTTTCTGTTCAAGCATGACTGTGCCCCAGTGCACAAAGTAAGGTCCATAAAGGCATGGTTGGATGGACCCGATGTGGAAGAACTTGACTGGCCCACACAAAGCCTTGACCTAAATACGAACAAAGATCTCTGAAATAAACTTGAATGGAGATCATGAGTCAGGCCAGGTCAGTGTCTGACTTCACAAATGTTCTTCTGGATGAATGTGCAAAAATTCCCATAGAAAAACTCCAAAAACTTATAGAAAGCCTTCTCAGGAGAGTGGAAGCTGTTATAACTGCAAAAGGGGGCCATCTCTATGGTTATGCATGCTTATGGATTTAGAATGGAATGCCATAAAAACTCCTGGAGGTGTGTACGTGGCTCAATACTTTTGTCCATACAGGGTATCTATGCCATAGATTTCATAGTATACAAGTGCCATAGTTCAAGAGTCTGCATGCCTAAATCCAACCATGTTGGTCGCTCTGTGACTGTTGCTGATGATTAGCAGTTATATCATGTTCACCTTCTTCAGGCATTGCTCATGTTTGAATGTCAATCAAAAAAATAGCAAAAAAACTGGGAAACCTATCAACTAACATCATCTTTGCTAAAGATCCCTAAAAATAAATTTGTTGCTGTTTGTTAAACATGCTTTTTTTGCCATGCAATTAAGTTGCATTGAAGTACCTTGTAACATAAAGTATTAGGTGTTGAGTGAAACTGATTTTCTGAAGAAATGTTGTTGCGTAGCTCATTACGCTCAGAAGACTACAATGGCATACAAAGTGGGACCGGATGTTCCCTTGACATAGTGCTTTAAAGTGAGGATGATGTAGTCAGCAGCTCATTAATGCTTTGTTAACATTTTCTCTAATGGGAAATAAATTAGGCACAAGCAATATGGCAACCTGCTTTAAGAATATTCTCTCACCTGTTCATAAGCCTTGACATTTCAGAAAAGAGAGACCTTTAGCTCACCAATCAAGTTTCACATTAGGTAACAGACATGAATACAGCCCAATGATGCTGATCCAAATGAGCAAGTATTCATTGAGTATGCTTCTCTTGCTATTTCACTCCTCTCTATTACTATCTTTTTTCTCCGTCTTCATCTTCCTTCCAAGAAATCACACTCTGTCCACATGCTCCAGCCATTAGCTAATAATTCTCTCAGATCATGAGTCGTTTACTTCACTCACTCAAGCACAGCCACGCTCGTCTAATGGTGATGACCTGGGAGTATGCATGTGACGGATACTTTTGCATTGGTGTTATCGTGCGTGTGCTTATACATACTTTGAAGATGCATCTGTTACCTTCCCCGCCGCCTTCACGTGTCATTGGCAGTGGGAAATGAGAAGCCTTCACCTCTCAGCCTCCCAAGGAATAGGAGCTGAATGTCGCACGGCTCCGACTGGAGGCAATCAGAGTTAGGTCTAACGGTCGGAGCTAATGAGAGAGGGCTAGCGCTGTGCCTGCGTAAAGAGGGTGCAGAGCCGTGGCTAAAGCAAACATGCACAGTTGATTTTGATGCATTGCACACACACACACACACACACACACACACACACACACAGGCTGGAAAAAGATGAGATAGTTGGACTGCATTGGTACACAGTAAAGAGGGTACCCTAAATAGTCTATATAAAGTGTCATAATCAAATTATTCAAGCACCCTAAACAGACACTCAAATAGTAAGGCAGCATTCCCTTTAGGGTCAAATGTCCTCTAAATGTTTTTTAATTGTGTGCACTGGCCACACCCTGTCACAATCCATGCTCATTGCCTCATTCTCCTATTTAACATTTCACACACAACGCAGTCCATTCCAACTGCACACTCATGGGCCCTCATGCCATTCTGAGGACGGCATATATGTCACATGTTGACATTATATTTTTATCATTTCTTGACGCACAGGAGTGGAATTAACACAGTTTCCCTGAAATATCTGGCACTGCTTCTATAAATGCTGAAATAAACAAAGAATGGAAATTTGAATAAAACCTGGGTGACACACAAAGAGAAAAAGAGAAAAGCAAAGACCAAAACGCACCTCTGCTCTCACTCTAAGACAGGATCATAATCAGATAACACACCCACACACACACCTGCATGTTTGTCTGCTCTTCTGACCTCACGGATTCTTCCAGTTGAGAAATAGGTATAAGGAGAATGAGACAGGGGTAACAGGAGAAGGGGGCTGGAGGAAAAGAGAGGAGTAGAATGGCATTATGTCTATCGGTGTGGATAATTGAATGTTGGAACGCTTTTCTACAAGCCTTTGTTGTCCAATCAATACAGCAGTTCCCATGGGAGCTAATCTGTATTAGCAGAATTAGCCTGCCGGCTAACTCAGATGTCTCAACAGAAGGCGCCGTTTTCTTGTCTACCCCAGTGATAGAGGGAGGCAGGACTGCTGACAGCTCTGTGTGGTCAGGGTGAGGGGTCCTCTACTGTAAGCTGGAGGTCAGAAGAAATCTGCTGAGGTATTAATATATATTATAATTTGGCATATTCTCTGTACTTATTTAGAATGTTAAAATTTTAGATCAGCAAGTGAAAGATCCCTGGTTTGAGTCCAGGTGGGGAAAGAACCCCATCCTACCATGGGAGGGTTGTGTCAAGAAGGACATCCAGCATAAAATCTGTGCCAAATTACCTATGCAGATTCATTTGTTACGGCGTCGCCTTCGGGCAATACAAGGGAGCAGCCGAAGATAATATAGCAATAGATCAGCTCTTAAGTTTTGCCAATGAATGGATAAATGTGGTTCTAACTGAATTTGACTCAGTCTGACTGAGCTTAAGGCCTGTCATGTGGGAAAAATGGCCTACTAGGAAAATTTTAAATCAGTGAAAGATTGAGAAAAAGTTTTATATGATGCTAACTTAGTGATTGCGGTAGCATAAAGTACGTCATCACTGCTGTCGTTCACCATTTTGCTGGAACTTTATCTGCCTTGAGAAAGAAAAGCGAAACATCAGCCTGCGATAATTAACACCATCAATCATGCAAAATGCTCTGTGGTTCCAGGTATGATGCCCTGAATTTGATAGAACATGATGAATACGAATGATGTAAGGGAGCTGGTGTTTACCAGTAGCAGCTTTCGCACAAGTGACAGTCACAGGGGAAACCACAGCGCTGTATTTACAAAGCTTAACATGGAACATATGAGAATTAGCAGGGTGTGTGTGGTACACTCCACTATGCTCCATTTGAGTTCGAATGTGTGTTCCACTCTGTATTTGTGTGTGCGTGTGTGTTTGTGCATGAGCATTAAGAATGAGCGGCCTGCTCGTGCTAATGAGAGGTGAAGGGAGACAGTAATTGAAACCCTGGGGAGAGTGGGAGACGAAAGTCGAGGGGAGGGGGACACCAAATGGAAAAAAACACACTCCCTGCACTCCTTTATTTTCACCGTGGATCGAGGCAGCACGTTTCCCCAGGAGACACAGCTGGAGAGAAGATAGCTCTCCTTCTGTCTATCTTTTCACACATTTCATGTTGTGCAGTTACGCAACAAAACACAGAGTCAGGACCTGAGCGAATGACAAAAAGAGTCCCATTTTGATTAGCATGTCAACTCAGCTGGAAATTATGACAGTTTCTGACTGTCTGTGTTCCCCTGTTGTAAATATCACTGCTGACTATGGACCATGTAGACTGGTGAAATCTAAATAATGCATAGTATATGTTGATGAAAAGTTGAAAAATGGGAGACAAAAGAAAAATCACATCAATTTTCTATACAGACTTGTTAGATGGCTGGCAGTTGGAGAAATTCCAAAGCCTGTAAGGAAATGAAACTCTCCCAGATCGTCATTTATAAAATGTTCATCAAGCAGGATGGGTCCACGTTAGTAAAAACATAAAGAACGAAGTAAATTTTTGATCCTTAAGAGAAGCAAAAATATGCAATCATTCAACTTAAACGTTTGTGAATTGTGAATTTCTAAAAACAAGATAAAGCCAAATAGCAGCTTTGTAGAACAGGGCAAATTTTGTTCACTTCTGGAGTCTGACTGTAAAAATGAAAGAAAGGTAACATAAGTTAAAATAACATAAAACGAAGTCAACACTGAACACTGAACTGGCTCAGAAAGAGCAGCTGTAATTTGTATTTGTTGATTGGCATCTACTGCTCCATTCTTCCATCGCTACCAGCTAAAATGATAGAAATGCATCCGTATTCCATTTAAGTGTTGCTTCTATTTACATTTTTTGCTTTAAGATTTATTACACAATATATTCATGAAGCCAGCACCTTGCATCATTAACACTCTTCATGTATAGTTTTGTTGGAAAATTTCAAGTTTAACATAAATTCAAGCTTTACATATTTTATCTTTGACTTCCACCTTTATTTTTTAAATAAGAGACTGAAATAGACATTTACATAGGTACTGAAGCCTGGTTTCGAAACAGTCTAAATTTAGTTTGTGTGCATTATCTATCAGTGAGCATATATATCAACACTATATGGAGAAAAACACTGGGCCCCACCTCTTAATCATTGAATTTAGGTGTCTCAGTCAGTCCCATTACCACATGCGTATGAAATCAAGCAACTAGCCATACAGTCTGTCTTTACAAACATTTGTGAAAAAATGTGTCTTTTTAATGAGTTCACTGAATTTGATGCCATCAGTTCATGAATTTTTTTCCCTCCTAGATAATCCACAGGCAACTGTAAGTGATATAACTGTAAAGAAGAATTGTTCAGGAACCACAGCAACTTAGTCATGAGGTGCCAGACCACATAAAGTTACACAGCAGAGTCACCAGAGTTCCGAAGTGCATTGTGCGTGAAAGTCGCCAGTGGTTTGGTGACTCAGTAACTACAGCGTTCCAACCCTCCTCTGACAAGAACATCAGAATACAGACTTGCACCAGGAGCTTCATGGCATGGGTTTCCATGGCCAAGCAGCTGCATGCAAGCCTCACATCACCAAGCACAAGCCCAAAGCAAGGTCCATAAAGGCTCAATTGGATAAGTTTGGGGTGGAAGAACGTGGCTGGCCCTCATAGAGCCCTGAACTCAACCCTAAATAACCCCTTCAGGATGAACTAGAAGGGAAATTGTGAACCAGGTTCTCTTGTCTAATATCAGTGTCTAACCTCACAAATGTTGAATGAATGGGCAAGAAGTCCCACAGACACACTCCAAAATCATGTAGAAAGCCTTCCCAGATGAGTGAAAGCCAGCACAGCTGCAAAGGGGGACCGACTCCATTATCGGTGCCTATGGATTAAGAATGGGATGTCATAGAAGCTCCTGTTGGTGTAATGCATAGGTGGCCCAATACTTTTGACAACACACTGTATCTTTATTCTTGATATGCTTCTAAAACTTCATTGATGTCCACCTGTGCATATAATTGAATTTACTAGACATAATAGGAAAGGTCTTAAACTTGATGGTGTATGTCATAATAAAAACAAGTCATAAGGCTAAGTGAATTGTCTGTAAACCTGAGGGCACAGATATGGGAAAGGATGCAAAGAAACTTTCTCATCATATAAAGCAGAGTAACCACCAAAAGTCCTCCTTGACCTGATCACTCAGCCAAGCCGAGTAATCAGGAATTATACTCAGAAAAGGTAAAACTGGAACTTCTAACTATGAGAGTTTTTTGTAGACATGGGGAGGGGGAGAGAGAGAGAGAGAGAGAGAGAGAGAGAGAGAGAGAGAGCAGGGAATCTGATACAGGGAGGGGCCTCAGTGCAGCACTCTACCAAACAGGCCTTTATGGCAGAGCAGTCAGATGGAACCCATTTCACACAAAAAGGCAGTCTGCTGGGAGTACAGCTGGATATTGATGATATTTTATTCATACCAAATGCTATTATTGATTCCTTTATTGATTACTGGTCAATTTTCAGTTTAAAAAAAAAAAAGGTCTGACAAACATGCCAGCATTGATTTTCTTGGAGTCATACAGATCCAATGGAATGGACAATCACCAGTTCTCAACTGGAACCAATTTTCGATTCCCATCCTGAGCTGGGAGTTGGCAAAAAGGCCCATGAATGAGTCATGAGAAGAAGAAAAACCTTGGTGGGATGAAACAGAGACGGAACAATTCCTATTGGTGTCTGCCGATGAATCCAGGAAAAAAGCATCACTTACAACAAACATGGTGATGGTAGCATAATGTTGTTGTTTTTTTTGTGACTGGGACCGGAAGAGCAGGCAGAATAAAGGAAAGATGGATGTAGAAAATAATAAAGCAATTTTTCCAGAGTTCTCAGGATCTCAGGCTTACATTTCAACATAGGAGAGGCTTTAGGAAAATTCTGGGAAAGTCCTGTGGCCAGATGTAGAAATTATTTGTAAGGAACAATTGTGCAGAGCCTGCTTTTATTCTTATTATTTTATACCCCTGTTTACACCCAGAAGGATTCACATTAATTTGTGCAATTTACCATCCACAAACTGTAAATAACTCTGTGCGCACAAATTCTTTCAGGCATCTTGTAGTTATTATTTCCTTGTAATTGCAGAAGCTATAAATATCTTCAGCAGTATGTAACTGTCATGCCAAAGGATGGCTACTGTGGTATTGTGTAACCTTTAAATAGACTAATTAATTAACTGTTGTATACAATTTAACCGGTTGAATATAACAACCGACGTACCATCCATGGTCCATCTGTGCATCTGTGTCCTTTCCTGATCACCAACAATTCCAGGCAAAGCAGTGTTTCCCAGAATAGAAGCTGTGTGTTCATTTATTGTAGAGAAAGCACTGAGTTGCTTGCCTTCCTCCTGTTACCAGTTTACATTTTTGCCTCTGTTTGCAGTCAAACATTTCTTGATCAATCATTTCTTCTTTTTCTTCCACCATGTCCCTTTTCACTGAATTTGAACACAAATACCTACAACTTTTTTCCACTTCCCCAATGAATATTTCAGTTCGATATTTGGTGAAATTATGCTTCTTGTTTGTTGTTTTCACTGGCATACCAAAACATTTAAGCTTTCCTTCACAAATCTGGTGAACCTTAAAGAGCATCTCTGGAAAGTGCTGAAAATGGCTTTCCACATATGTTGCCCATCCATCCAACCCAGCTAAGCTGGAAGAATTCTAACAAGAAGAACAGAAGAAACCTCTAAACGGAAAGTGTGCCTAGGAAGACTTGTGGCTGCCAAATGTGTTTAACCAAGTTCCGAGTGAACATGAATGACTTGAATCCAGATTAAGGTGAATCCATAAATTAACATGTAGGAAACTCAAAATGGTCTGAAAACTTTCTGAAAGACCTGTATGTGTTTAAGGACACAGTCATTTTATCTAAATGAGCGAAGCTTTTTAATTGATGAACTGAAATCATGTAGAATAACAATTCTTTTAAGTTGAGGAGCACTGAAGATGAAATTTTACATACATTAGACAACATTCGAAACAAGCTGTTTCAACAGCTTCACAATGGTTGAGCGGTTGAGATTTGGGAGTTTAATGAATGAAAAGGACTGATGTATGTTCTTACATCTTTAACTGTCCTAGCCATTTGCTCTCTTGCCCTTTTTACTGTTCCTTGATCCAGCATGTGCATGATCTGTCCATGGGACAAATTGTCCCTATGTACTATTTCAAGTTGGCTGTGATATGCAGCAAGCATGGGTTTACTTGACCCTGGCCATATCTGGACGCTGTGCTCTCTGCTACAGAAGACCAAGGTGCCGTAACGTTGTCATCAGGTAATAACTCACAGCCTTATGACATCTGAGGTGCTTCTCTCTCCCTACACACATAAACAAACTCAAGCATCTGGTGAAGGCCTTGGAAACTGTATGAAATTACCCTGAGTTCAAACTGCTAATGATATTTTATGTGAACTGGACGTTACAAGCTTGCCATTGTCAGAATGTGAGCAATTGGAAAAAGGTTAAAAAAAAGCAAGGTCTTTAATCAACTAACCACTCTGCAGAGCCCAAGCACAGCAATGGTGTGTGTATGCATGTGCACATATGCACACTCTCTGAACACACACACTCCTGGAAATCTTCCCGGGAAGCTCCAGTTGATACCATCCCCTCTGGCCTAATAGCCTACAAAAACACACTTAGTCACACACGCACACCGACCAACAAACACATTGCAATTGCCGAGGCTGCAGCAAGTGATTTTAACGAACAAATACTGGAAGCTGACAGCAGTGTTAATCCTTACTTTCACAAATGCGACATGATTTCCAAACTGTTTTGCTAGTCTTGAAATTATAATTTTAAAGTCCTTCTTTCATGTAAGCTGTTTTTCCATTGACAAAATGGTTAACATATGTTGTATTTTACTCTCAGACAGATACAGAGCTGAACTTCCTAAAAGCCTACATATATTTCTTCACAGATACCATACATATGTCTTGAAAACAGGCATTTAACAAAGATCCGTTAGAATACACACAAACATAAATACGCCCAGGAATATATGTCATGACCAACAGTGTTCATAAATGAGCTGAACAGACAATAAAAAATTGCCATTGCTGGACTAAATAACAAGATTAAAAGCAATCCGATGCTTAAATCCAACTCCAAATTCTTATTATTGGTCTCTACTAGGGCAGCTTTGCATGATTTGCTTATGAGATACAGGGACTTGTTGCAGCCTTTTAGTCAATCCACTGTCTGAAACAAGCTGGTTTAGCTCCTCTTCCTTTAACCCTCCCTCTAAATGAATGACTTTTTAAATGTTGGGCAGGCCCCATTGGGGGGATGTGGAACCACTGAAGGTGGTGTGCAAAACAACCAGGTGTAAAATATGAAACAAAACTAAGGTGAGTAGATGGGATTGTATAGGAAAAAACACAAACAATATTTGCTGTACTTTACTGATGCTATTACATTGTTGCTGATGATGATATGCACCTTTATTAAAGTAAAATTCCATGTGGATCATTTTTTATTATTAGTGACAGATAAAATTGTGGGGGTGAACTTGAACAGCTTGTGAAGTGGGGCTTGCCACAAAAAACGTTTGAGAACAGAAACATTGCCTCTATTTCTTAAGCAGATTAAGGAGAGACAATCTCCTCCAAAATCTTCTCGTTAACTTTAACGATGTATTGTAAAGAGCATCCTCACAAACAGCTTGACAGTCTGGTACAGTAGTTGCTCCAAAATTGACAAAAAGGTTTGCATGTTGTTAAAACAGAACAAAATATCATCTGCACAGACCTACCACCTTTGAATCATCTGTACATCACTTGCTGCACGAAGAGGACAAAAAGAAGACTCTACCCACCGTGGACACCATTTATTTAAGCTCCTGCCCCCAGGCAGACGCTTCAGGACACAGGACTCAGCTTATTCCCAAAAGCTGTGACACTGCTGAAGTCAGTCTGTTAATAACTCGTACACAGTCCTATGCGCCATAATTCTAAGCAATATTGTATTCAATACGCATCATATATACATACATAATAATATATATAACAGGCATACATCTATCTATCTATTTAAAAATATATATAAATATCTATATATAAAATACACACGTGTCCCCATAGTCTAGTGGTTAACACATTCGCCTTACAAGTGAAAGGTCACTGGTTCGATTCCAGGTGGGGACACAAGCCCCTCTCACCGTGGAGGGTTGTGTCAGGAAGAGAATCAGGTGTAAAACCTCTGCCAAATTACCAATGCGGATTAATCCGCTGTGGTGACCCCTTTGGGAGAATATAAGGGAGCAGCCAAAAGGTTTTTTATATATAACAACACACACAAACATATATATCTCATTTATATTTTTTAACTATAAATAACTTTAAATTCTGCCCGCTTCATACTCTACTACTGCTGATGCACTTGCACCATATCAAGGGTATGGACTCTCACTGACATCATGTAGAGCCAAGTGTAGAAAAACCTGTGAGAAATCCAGCATTTAGAGCAGGCTGAAGCCTGAGCTCTTGGCTCATAGAAAATATAGACCGTGGAATTGGGACAAGTAGTACCATGTGCATCCCAGATCGCTTCTCTAAAGGTAGTAAATTGACAAGGTGAAATATGGTGTTATGATCTGTAAGACCTTTTGTTTCAAGTATGTTAGCCAAGGACATTGCTTAACTTTTCTTTCTGGCTCTTGTTGGTAACTGCACACCAGCTGCAACATTCTATGAGAGTCTCATGAAATGGTTACAGTGCAATCTAGAGAGAGGTGCGACAAAACATCAAGGGTCTTATGTTTAGAGGACACATCATGAGTCATAATTCTAATGGTATTTTCGGAAAAGACATGCTTGCCAAAAACATTCTGCGGCACGGTCACACAAAAAACAGACAAAAGGGCAAACCCATAGAAACTTTCTTAGATTGATCACATGCTCTTTTACGCATAGGTAATGAAATCTATACTGTGACATGTAAAATTTAAATATAGGTTTCTGTCATGACACAACATTCATGCACATGCAGGAACCTCAGAGGGTAGACATACTCAAAACAGTCTGCAGTTGCTACCCCCAAGCCCTCCAATCACTCCACCGAGCTCCCTCAGCCACAGCAGCTGGGCTTGCATCCAACAGAGGGGTCAGAGTCTTACTTGTACTAAGCTAGTGCACACATTTGTACATGTAAGCTGATGCATGACGCGAGATGGTGGCCAGCAGCCACTCTGAACTGTGAAGCCAAAATTCCACCATGCATTCAGTGGTAATTTATAAGCCTGCTGGGTAACTGGAAAAGTTAAAGCTGAGGACAGAAGTTCAAATGAGTGACATATGCTGGATTCAGAACACTGAACATTCAGAACATGCATTAAACAGCACAGACACACATTACTCTTCCATAAAATAGTTTTTCAAAAGGTACATTCCTTGAAATCTGAACTGGAAATATAGTACAACTTCAAGCTTCCATATTTTGTCCTAACATTTAAACACAAGGCCTTAAAACAGACCACACTCAGGCTTCCAACTATGCAGTTTCTCTCTGGAGTTGCAGATTTACAGAAGTTGAGACATACCATAGGAGAGAATGGGTGGATGGATGTACTGAGGACAAAGAGTGAATGGTGAACCTCCCCCTGGTCTCTACTTCCTAACTTTCTCCCTTCCTCCCCTCTCAGAACAGATGGAGGACTTAATCTTTGGTGCTACCTCATCAGTCCAATAATCTAATTAAGGGGAAACTGAGGGTGTCGGGATAGATTCATATGTTGGACTGCACCACGCCCCCTTACCTGCCCCTGCTGCCATTGCCGAGCACATAAATCACAGAAGGAACCTCCTCTCCTTCTCCTAGTGGGAGACAGAGGTAGAGAAGGAGGCATGAAACAGACACACTTTCCAAAAGGCCTGGCTTACATATTTCATGGCACATTACGGATGTCTTGCCTCAGCTCCACCGACAACTCATTAGGACCTTTATAAAGGGGAAGACGAGAAAGAGAAGGGAGAGGGAAAGAGCGAGAAAGGATTCTTAATATGCATCTGTATATCTGCCTTTCTTTTAGATCTTTCTTTTAGAGTTTTAGCGCAAGCTAAAATGGATTACCCGCGGGTAGGTTTAAGTGCAGCTTTTTTGCTCTGAATTTTAAAATGATGTACAAGTTTGTTCTCCTCTACAGCGTACAGAGTCATGCACTTCTTCCACTTCCAGTAGCTTTTCATCTAAGAAGAATGAGATGCTTCGCCTGTGCACACATTGAGGTTCATGAATTTTGTGCCCTAATCACAACCCATGTACAGCCATGTGAAAAATAAAGTACACACCCTTTCAGTTCTAATGTTTTACACATCAGGACCTAATAAAAAATTATGTCACCTCAGATAAACGGATATTAACACATGGCATATTCATTCAGTTTTGCTAGATTTTTCTGAAATGATTTGCAAATGCTGTAAAATGTAGCCCCCACCCACCCCCCTTTTTTAAAACTAATTCATTTAATTAATTTATTTATTTTAATTTTATTTTATTTATTTCTTTTTAAAATTTTATTTTCCTCCTTAATTTGTTAATTAATCAAATTTCATTACGTTTATTCAAATTGAAAAATGATGCAAGGGTACGCAGTATGTGTGTGTAATGTGTAAATGTTATTTGCTCGTGCAAAATTTTAAAAAAGACAACAAACATATTGGCAAAAAAAAAGAAACACAAGGCATATACCACTACATCATTTAAATACAGAAGCACTGTGTGAAAAACTAAGTGCACCCTTACCGTTTCTATAAGAATTAGGAGGGTAAGTAGCAGCCAGGTGCTGCCAATCAAATGCACTTTATTAATTGATCATCAGCAAGTGTGATTATCTCTAATAAAAGCAGAGGTTCTGGCAGTTTGCTGGTCTGGAGCATTCAGTTGTGTGTTGACACAATGCTAAGGAAGAAAGACATCAGCAATTTTCTTAGAGGAACAACTGTTGCTGCCCATCATTCTGAGAACTATTATGAGGCCATTTCCAAACAATGTCAAGTCCATCATTCTACAGTGAGAAAGATTATTCACAAGGGGAAAACAATCAAGACAGCTGCCAATCTTACCAGGAGTGGACGTACCACCAAATTCACCCCAAGTTTGGACCATGCAATTCTCAGAGAAACTGCAATAAACCCAAGAGCTACATCTAAGACTCTACAGGCTTCAGTTAGCATGTTAAATGTTAAAGTTCATGACAGCACAATTAGAAAAATACTCAAGTAAAAAAAAAAAAACAGATATGACTTGTTTGGAAAGATCAGAGGAAAGCCTCGTCCCTCTAAAATGAACATGGCAGCAAGGCTTAGGTTTGCAAAGTTGCATCTATACAAACTACACGATTTCTTCAGACAGGACCAAAGTGAATATGTTGCCATAGTGCACAACTCCATGTTTGGCAAAAACCAAAAACCAAACACATCATATCAGCACAAACACCTCATACCCACTGCAATACTTTAGGCTTGTTTTGCAGCCACACCACCTGAACACCTTGCAGTCACTGAGTGGACCATGAACTCCTCTGTTTATCGAAAGCATTCTAGAGTCAAATATGAGGCCAACTGTTGCCAGCTGAAGCTTGGCACAGTTTGGGTCCTGCAATAGGACAATGATCCCAAGCATAGCAGTAAATCTACAACAGAATGGCTGAAAAAGAAAAGAATCAAGCTGTTGCAATAGACCAGACAAAGTTGGGACCTCAAGCCGATTAAAATGTGATGGGACCTTAACAGAGCTGTGTGTAAATGAACACAAAACTCAATGAACTGAAGCCACATTGTAAAAGAAGAGTGGATCAAAATTCCTCCACAACAATGTGAGCAAGAGACAGGCGTCATACACAAAAAGAACATTTCAAGTTATTGGTGCTAAAGGTGGCTCTACATGCTACTGAATCAAAAGGGTGTACTTAGTTCTTCACACACAGCTTCTCCATTTTGGCTTCAGTTTTATTAAATAAATAAGGACACAGTGTAACATGTCATGCGTTGCTGTTCATCTGAGGTTGTACTTGAATAATTTTAAGGCCTCCTAAGGATCAGATCTTTTTTAGTATATCCTGATATATAAAATCTTAGCATTTAAAGTGTATGTACTTTGTTTTTTTAAACGACTGTAGATGTCACAACTAATCTGATGGAGTAAACATCCTCACAGGCTCCCTATAAACAAATATTGCAAAATGCATTTGAATAACCACTTGGTCAAACCGAACAAGAATTAAAGCCATGCTGCTATAGTGCTGATTGAGACATTTTTTAATCCATCCTGTAAAATTTCTTCTGCTAATGAATGTAACTTGAACTACTGGTTTTAATTTGATCTAAATCTCTTCAGTACTCTTGCATTAGAATATAAAATATGGTACATGGAATGAAAAAGTACCACATTTTCAGGATTAATAGATATCCTGATATGGTAAAGCATATTGCTTTTAGTTCAGGGTGAAAAGGTATAGGTTTGCACACACAACAATCCAGAAACTACCCCTTCATGGAGGTTCTTAACAGGGCCCATACTGTCTGTGATGGCAGATTTCTGATAAATGGCAGAATACTGTTAAGACCAATACAGCTGAAATAAAAAGCTTGTGAAATTTTTGAAATGAACCCTAAAAGATTTTTGAATTGATAACTCAAAAAATGTGATGTGATCTTCATTTCAGTCATAATCTGACATAAAAGTGATTATTCATTATGCTCAATCGACAGAACATCTGGCTATTACTGTTTTATCCTTGAGTCAGATTATATTACTCTTTAGTTGTGATTTAGATAAAGATCAGAACTCCTTTCACGAGTAATCACTGAGGAAACTCTTTTTAATCTAAAGGGTTCAAAAATGTTTCTCTGCATTTGTACATGTGGTAATTATTACAGCATCAATAGTTTTTCATTTTATATAACATTTCAGTTATGGCATATTCAAATGACAAGCACTACAAGCTATTTACACTGGTTTGAGGAGATAATTTGTAGGTTAAGTCCATTGCAAGCAGAAATCTATATTTACTGTGTTTACTACAGATGTTACTAAAGATAAGAGACATAATGGCAGGAGGGTAAAATCACCTGCGATGCTGCACAGTTGCAAAACTACATGTCTATGATCAGAATGATGGGAGAGCTGGGCGATGCACACAGAAAGGAGAGAGCTCAGCTGATGGCCTGTTGGTGGCCTGATTGCTCTGGCCTAGCGGCCCACTGAGCAGTGATTGCCACAGCTGGGGCCTCCGGGACAGATTCCTGCAGCACTTCCATAGCTCAAAGCTGACACCTCCCACTAAGCACTGTCTGCCCAGACCAACCTCTCACCATGCCATTTGTCCTGACAGATGGAAAGACAGAGGTTTGAAACTAACCTATATCTTCTTCCACTGATTTGTCCGTTCTTTTGTCTCCCTCGGTTCATCCATCAATCATTTTCACCCACACTTATTCACTTTGGGTTGCTACCTCCTCCTTTTCCTACCCCACTATCTTTTCCTTCCTAGTTTCTTTCATCACATCATATACCTGTTTCAAGAGCCCAGTGCACGTCTGCCTTTTCAACATTCCTTCTCCAACTCCTACACCCTTTGCCCTGGCATTCACATTCATTTATTTGGATCACTTCCACCTCAGAGGGAATAATCCTCTAACTGGTTCATTCATACAGATGACATCATCAAATCCTCTCGTTGCCGTTGGCTGGATTAATCCTGCTCATTCTCTTCCACTGACTGAGTTCATTATTGAGGCACAAATCCAGTTGGTTTAAAGAAGGCAAAGGGGTCCAGGCTTCTATTGAAGAAGCTTCAGGGGAAGAGAGTGACATTGATGGTGAGAGAGAAGACAGAAGGGAAGAGAAAGTAGCTGTCACTTCAGGCCATGGTCATAGCGCCGTGTTAAACAAAAACAATGGATTTTTAGATCTGCATTGGCACAGGTTGAAGCAATTGAAGTCAGGCAGTGAGCAGTTTTGAAAGGGTTGGCAAGGTAGTCTATGAGATAGCAAACACATGTGTGTCTGAGTGCGCACGCACACACGTTAATATGCACAGTACAGACAGACTAAAAATTTTCCCATCTCAAATGTAATGCTGACATGCCACATTTTATTTAGTTCATCAGTGTTCAACAGACTGCTGCAAAGGTCAAACAAACATTACGTATTATATAAAGTGCCATGATTTACACTAGATTACAGTCTCTAATTTCCTACAAAAATATTCTTATATAATAACAAGTATGCCTATGAGACAATTATGTCCAAATGTGATGTAGAGGAATTCTTCTAATTAACTACTTTAGATGTAGTAGCTGCTTATTTTCACATCAGTTAACACTGAACGAGTGTAAAAATTCTTGGGACAGCTCAAAGCAGTGCTTTTTTAGAGTAGTCCCTAAAATGACTCCATTAAACAGATTCACTTTGTATATTCAGTTATTAATAACAATTTAGAAATGAAAAAACACCGTCATGTCTATAATGGCAGCATAAAATCAACAGGACACATCAGAAGGACTTGAAAAAAAAAAATCCTAAAATGAGAGATTATTAGGGCGTGGCTTAAAAGAACAATATAGTGGGTTGGTATTTTTGACATCTAGTGGTAGCAAAGCTAAATCCATACCATCTTCGTCTTTTTTTCCCAGAAATATACACAGCTGTTACAAAGGGAACTCCACTGAGCCAGTTTGGGTCATACAACACTTGATAGCTAAGTGAAAGAAGTGAACAGATCATGGAACAAGACTACATGCTCTCCACAGGTGCAGTGTAATAGTGGTAACACAGCTGCTCTAACCAGATTCAGGTTAGCTATTGTTGGAAAGTGTGCAGTATGTCCTGGGGATACTATAGGGATTCACAACACTAGACAAGACTAGATGTCTTGCAAGTGAGTGGGTGGAGGGGGGTCTTTAAGCTTCTTGTCCTTGCGTGACATAACTGATAGGCTTGCTTTGACTAACTGCCATTTAAGTATGAGTTAATGAGGTCAGAGATGAGACGGAGCTAGTCGGCCACATTGTGGCCAATGACAGGATAAATAAGCTATGGCATTCCACATATGCATTATGTATAACGGTTTGCCTGCATACATGTACTACGCATCGCTCTTCTTGTGTGCATTTTTATAGCATATGCATTCACTGATTTTCTGACTTTCTCAGAGTCTTCCAGGTAAGTGCAAAGATTCAGAGATGGAACAAACACAGTTACCTTACACTACATTACTTCAAATGATGGCTGTGGGTAGGGATGAGATCAAACTGCCTCAGTAATCAAATCAGGCAGGGTTGGAGTTAACATGATTCATTTTATACTTACAGCTTTCCTCTAAAAATAGTGACATGGCAGAGTTTATTGAACTACTCTCCTGCTGTAGTATGTAGACATTATTTTTGCCCCAATTACTACAGATTTATTCGTGTATTGTACAAGCACTGATCAAATTTAGTGTGCAGTGTTCAGATGACTGTGCAGTTCCACTGAACTTTATGGGAAGATTTCAGTTCAGTTAAATTCAATTCAGTTTCATTAATAAAACACTCATTCACAACGACAGAAATCCCAAGGTACTTTAAAAAAGTGGGGAGTAAGAATGCCCTTTTAACAGGGAGAGGCCTCCAGCAGAACCAAGCTCTGGGAGGGTAGCCATTTGTTCCGACCAGCTGTGGGGTGAAGGGCAAGAGACGACAGAAAAGAAAGGGACAGAGAGATGACAAACAATAAGCAGGACAAAGCACAACCTATGGAAGAAAGTAGACAAAAGTGGAAAACATGCAACAGTAGCATGGGTACTCTCATGGGTAGAAAAATGTTTTTGCAACCTGGCGTCCACGGCTGCTTTGAAGACATGGGTGTCCAAATGTGTCATTTTTTTTTACCACCATTTCAATGATATACTGGTACAGGGGCTCAAAGATTCCCAAGTTACACAAGCTGAAGCCACTTGTAAAGATGAGGAGTTCTACAGAAAACTTTTTTTTTTAAAAACTCAGTGATTTCTTTGATTCCTGTTTCAAGTTCTTCTACTCCTATACCAGTGCTGACGCAGGGTTTTCTCTTTGTGGTGACACCTATTGTTCAGAAGAGGACTGCACAGACTCCAGTATGCTCTCAGCACTAACGTAACAGTGGATTTATGTAGCCACAAACCTTTACAAAACTCAACACCGTAACCTTACTTGCACCTCCTAAGAAATGTAACTGCGCATCGTTTCAATACATGACTGTGATTGGCCCATTTGGTGTGGTTGTTTCCAGTATCACTTCTTCTTTTCCTACTACTTCTTCATCTGTTGCCACTTTTTAAATCAGCTGGAAGAGAACAGATGAACTAGAAAAGTGAAACTCCACCATCAACCAGTGCCAGGAAACTTAGAGCTGTGGAGGCACATCATGTGCAGGTACAGAGACTGGCATTGGCAATTGTATAGGCTACCTTGTAGGCTTGATATACAGTAGATTTACCACAGAACCATAAACTAAGCCTAAGCAGTAACACAGCTGTGGTAACGTCACAGTTGGCATGCAGAACAACCAGAGCAGTGACCATAAACAAGGCTGGATCAAGGTCTCCTGATCCAACCTTAACTGTGAGCTTTATCAGAAAGGATACTTTAAGCCTAAACATAAAAATAGGCAGGGTGTCTGTCTCATTAACCCAAACTGGGAGCTGGTTCTGCAGTAGAGGGGCTATTTTTTTTTAAACTAAGAACCATACATATGCCTGAACTCTGAAAGCAAAGTGCTCTATGTGGAAAATATAGTCCTATGAGTTCTTTAAGATATGATGGGGTCTGATCATTCATGACTTTTACATGCAAGAAGAAGGATTTTAAATTGAACTACAAATTTGCTATGGACAATCAGTAAACTGAAGATGAAGAGAAATCCTTTCCATTTTGTGCATGCCTTGACTGTTCCAAGTGCATAACCCTCATTAAACCTTGTCATAAAATTAGCCAAGTGCATTTATCCACATCTGTTATTTCGTCTTCCAAACTGCCAAACTACCAGCATGCTGTTTGGTTCACCCATATACCATGGGGTATGAGGAGTTTGCTGTCTCTACATACCTTTTTTCATCCTTTTGTCTGCTGTTATATATATGCAGAGATTGTGTCAAAGACACATAGGGCTTTGGGATGCATCATTTCTTTATTTTTAGAGATCTGTGGGTTTTAGAGAATCACTTTTGTGTCAGCTAGATGTATGGTATGTGCAGCCTTATGGAAATAGTAATGGCTGTGACAAGGGTGATTACCACAGAAAATGAAAGGCTGCAATAAGCAAGAGGAAATGTCTGTCCCACCCAGCCCCTGCTTGTCGTGTTTTACTATTTATCTGTCAATCTTCTGAAATCTGATTCGATATCCACACATTTTTCTTAAAATGTACATTTTCATGGATACCTACATGATGAACCACAATACAAAAATATTCTATTCATGTATAAAGGCCACCTCTGTAGACAACATTGCTGTCTGTAGTTCAGCTGGCCATTCCCTGTCTATATGTCCCCCGCCCTACTCTTCTTCGTCTCCCTCCTCTAGCAAGATGACACACATTGTGGCTGATCTGTCAGTGCACTGGCATCATTGGAGCAGGACATGCATGATGTGTCAGAGATAGAATGTCACGCTAGGGGATTCTGGATGGAGAGAGGGATGAAAAGGGGAGCGATGACAGATGAAGCGAGATCAACAAAAAGAGAGCGGAACACAAAAGTGGGATGGAGGGAAACAGGTGGATTGAAGGTGTTAGACAGAAAGAGAGACAAGGATGGAAAGAAGGGATCAAGTGAGGGGGGATAAGCACATGGAGACAGATAGAAAAAGATTATTTTTCGAATGCCAATGCTGCACACTCTCAGCGAAGGCGTAAGGATGGAGAGGTGACTGTTTACAGAACACACACACAGCCTTACACATGCACACGCACTCAAACACGCAGCTACATGTTGCCAAAAAGACCTGCTGGGCGCCTGCAGAGACATGAGTCATAGTATCCATATCACTATGCCACAACACATACAAACAAACATATTGTGCTGCTTGAATACCGTCGTTACAGGCATTTTGACATTTTCCTGACAAAAAGAAGAAGATCTGAGGATTCTTCTTGTGTGTTAAGGGAGTGTGAGGAAAACAGCAGCTTTGCATCGCTCTAGTTGGTAGAGTACAGGAGAGCAGTGAGTTATAGCTGGCCTCTTTCAACAAAAGGTAGAGCCTGTGTTGTGTGTGGGGGTACACAGTTTCGAAACATGGTCTGTGTGGGCTGGTGTGTGTCAGTAAAGACATAGATAGCTAGTGGCTGTGTTTACTAATGTGAATTAGCAGAGAATGTAGTGTGTTAAAGCAAGAGAGTGCATGTATGTGTGTGCACACGTGTGTGTGTATCTGTGTGGTAGTGAGGATTTAATGGGATTTCCAGCTCAGCAGAATGCACCTGCTCGTCTCACACCCCCAACATGTTCCTGGTCGTGCACGCACAAACACACACTCTTCCTATCGATCTGACCGCCAGCCGCAGGGTCATTCATCAGATGGTTGGACACACCCAGGTGTGTTTTACTGTTGGCCAATGCTCAGCAGCGCAATTGAGGAGCAGACAACCATCATCAGAGAGTCACCAGAGAAGAGAGAGGAAGATGGAGGTGAATAAAAGAGGGGGACCTCGGAGGAACAAAAAGAGAAATCCTGTGGAAATCAGACAGAGTAATATTTTGTGCAAAGCAACATTACTAACAGCACTAAAAGGCTATAATCTCATTTGTCACTCTGTACACATGTAATGTAAAGCAAACTGAGGTCTGACAAAATACGTTGAAAGAATTTGCATGCAAATATATTTTGGAGAATATGTATTTGCTAGCTCAATTACACTCACTATTTTTCCAGTCTATAAAGTGTGACATTTTTACTGCACACCCACATCAGGAGGCGTTTAGAGTGGGTGAACAACATCTATTGCCAATGTTTCAATTTTTTATTGTTTCAAGATATCTAAGTACGGCAGCTGGGTAGCGTTTAAGTTAGGGAAAGTTAATTATTATGGCAAATAAAATATGACAATTAAAACAAAAATATTAGTTGCAGGATTTGTGACAACTAACTAACAACTAACTATGCTAACTCTGGTCTAACCAACACATCCATTGCTTTCACCCTCACTAGACATGGTAAGTTGCAGCACTGTTCAAAATGGGAGCAGTTCCAAGGATACTGTGGTATTTAGTTTGAGTTTCTCAAAGTGGGGTCCCCGACCCATAGCTAAGAGGTCAGGCAAATAAGTTCTAAATGAATATAATGTCCTTTCCTCCCACTCAAGTTATCTTTGGACCACTAGAAACTGATATTGTGACAAATCACATGTTGAAAAGTTAGTATGTGTGTAATGGTAAGAAGCATAATTAGAGCTTAAGCTTAATTAGGGTTAAGACGGGGGTCCTTGGAAAATTTCCAACCCTGTAACTTGTCCCTGAGACCCCTTGGCTTAGGAAATAGCTGTTTCTGCATTTACAGCTTAGAAAAAACATGGTACATTGCTTTTCAAGTAATTTAGAAATATAAACCCCATTTCCAGAAAAGGTGTGACATTTGAAAACTAAAATTTTAATTCATGCAAACCTTTATTTAAGTGACAAAATGACAAAAAACACAAAGAAAAGAATTTGATGGCTGCAACACACTCAACGAAAGTTGGGACAGAGTTAAAGTAAGACTGAAAAGTGCAAAGAATATTCAAGTAAGGCTTAGAAGGCTCCACATTAAGTAGGCCAATTGGGAGCAGGTGAGGAATCATGACTGAGTATAAAATGGTCAGTCTTTTCAAACAAGGATGGTTCGTGGTTCACTCCTTTGTACCAAAATTCATGAGAGGATTGTTAGTCAGTTAAAAAGGAACATTTTTCAACACAATCTTGTAGAGAATTCAGGTCTTTCAGCAGCTACAGTACATAAACTTGTGCAAAGATGCAGAGAATCCAGAGGCATCTCCGTGTGTAAAGAGCAAGGCTGGAAACTGCTGATGAGTGCATGCAGTCTTCGAGCCCTCAAGTGACACTGCCCAAGAAACAATCACAATACTCTGAAAAATATAGCCACCTGTGGTTGGGAGTAATTACTGTAGGAAAAATAGTGTCATTGCATCCTAAAAAGCAATTTGAAACTTTATTATGCAAGGAGGAAGCCATACATCAGCTCTGTTCAGACAAGCTCCTGAGCTCTCTGGACCTGTGCTCATCGCAGATGGACCGAAAGACTGTGGATCTGTGTGCTGTGGTCAGATGAGTCCACATTTCAGTTTGTTTTTTGAAAAGATAAGAAAACAAAACAAAACATGCATCAAGTACCAAAGATGAAAATGTTTATCCAGAATTTTAACAGCGAAAGGTGCAAAAGCCACGGTACGGCTCAGCTGTGTGATTCGGTGTATATTAGGATTTTAGAGAGACATATGCTACCATTAAGGTGAGGTCTCTTCCTAGGACTTCCATGCTTCTTTCAGCAGGGCAATGCCAAACCACATTCTTCACAGGCAACACCAACGTGGCTTCATAGACACAGAATGCATGTGTTTGAGTTGCCTGCTGCCAGTCCAGATGTATCTCCTGTTGAAAATGCATGGCATATCATGAAGAGGAGCATCAGACAACTGCGACCACAGATTGTGGAGCAGCTGAAGCGTTACATCAAGCGAGAATAGAAAAAGATTTTCAGTTGCAAAACTACAATAATTAGTATCCTCAGTTCCAAAATGGTTAAAAAATGTTATTTAAAGGAAAGAGGGTAACACAATAGTAAAGATGTCTCTGCCCCAACTTTTGTTGAGTGTGTTGCAGCCATCAAGTTCTAAATGTATGTATGTATATTTTTTTTAAAAACACAATTAAGTTGGTCAGTAAGACTACTGAAAATCTGTCTCCTTCTGTCTGTTAAATGAAGGTTCACATGAATTAACATAGTCATTTTTGTTTTTCTTGCACTTTGGAAAATATCCCAACTTTTCTGGAAATGGGGTTTGCACCATGAGGATTAAAATGCAGATGCGCATTCAACCCAACCAGTAGTTCATCATTTGTAATGCTGCCTGTGAGCTAGCTTTAGACATTATGCAAATTTACACTAACCAGTAATCAAGCCTGTCGGTGGCCCAATTTGGCACCTGATAGTTGCAAAGGCTGATCTCAGTGATGCTGTCACATCTATGAGGCACAACAACACAACCTGACACATAGCAGTCTCAACCTCCACCTTAATGGCAGGTTAACAGTTGCCCTCAGCACTATAGCAACAACTCCTTGGCCTCGTGATCAGTGTACCTCCAATTCAATTACCTTGACCTCAGAGGGTGCCTGGGCCTCCCTCCCAGTCTTGCTCCTGTAGCCGGGGAAGGTTAATTGAAACGGAATGCAACATTAATTTCCTTATTAATGAGAGCAGGTGACTGGCCGCTAACTGTAGGAGAGGGTGACCTCACAGAGGTGTTTTTTCCCCAGCTTTCCCTTGTTAGGAAATGCCACACAATGTGTCACGATGTGTGATCACGTAGTCAAAATGCAGCTTTGATGTATCTCTATGAATGAGTGAATCTATAGTAGGCCATGTCTCTGCAGGCACTACAGAATACATACTGCACTGAGACATATGAGCAGCTACTCTACTTTAAATGCACTGTGGCCCTGACATATTGGGTACTCAGCTTACTTTTAAGTTCTGAATTGCTTCACTTAGGTTGTGTACAGCTTGGCACTAATACTTTTGAAGATTAGCAAGTCCATTGTTACTGTTTAAAGAGAGTCTATTGTCAGTGATTAGCCTCCTGCATTGGGTTTCTCTCTTAATGCTTGAATAGTAGTCGTTAGCGTCCATTCTCCCTCTTACTCTTTCGCTGTGATTAATGGTTCAACACAGGAAAAAAAAATGTCATGTAACCAGTGTTGATAACTGCTTAAGCATATTTGCATAACAACACAAAATTTTGTGATAATTTGCATGGAGCTGACTTTTAAGAAATATTTATTTAGAGGTAAATCTGCATGTGCTTTCACCACATGTCATGCAAAAGTCACAGAAAACTTTACACCCAAGCCAAAACTTTAGTCCATCGAGCACACCCACAATGCAACAATACTCCACGTGTGTGCATTCTAGTGCCTCACGCCCCTCATCTGTCAAAACACGATAAGATATAAAACTCAGTGGTGAAGGGAACAAGCAGCCTCCTCTTCAATCTCCTTAAACAAATACCAGGCAAATGAATGAATTTTGAGCAGCCACTGCTGCCTCTATCACAAGACGGATCTCTGCTTTATTTCATTCCAGCACCTTCAGACAGTCTTCCGGAGGATGCAAGCAACTTGTTCTAATAAGATTTTCTGCACTCCCCCACCCTCATTTTGTCTCCCCCCCCACCCGCCTAACCCAACTTCCTTGTTTAATCACAGAGTCTATTAAAAAGGCAATTAAACATCATGCAGGTAATATGTATAATCCATTGAACAAATCCTGGATCAAATATGCAAATAGCAGTAATGGAATGTTGATTAGTGTGCCATTTTGCCTGCACTATTGATTCAGTAGAGTTAGAGCGAGACCTTTTTCCCTTAAGTGGCATGTTGCCTCCTTCTAGCGTCTTGTATGAAGTGCACAGATTTTGCTTTTGTATTCAATTTATGCAATGCAATTTCGAAGGGAATTCCTCTTTATTGCTTAGAGGCTTTCTTAGAGTATATCAGCACATTTGGCTGGGACAAGAGTTTTTGTAAGTGCAAGAGTCTGCGGGAGGTCTTGTAGTTTTTATCCCCCCTAAGGCAAAAACCCCAAAGCTGTGTGAACATGCACAGGCACACATCGTTTTAAAGAGATATTACTGTAACAGAGTCAAAAAAGAATAGAAATTTAGGGCAGTGGGAAACTGGTTGGCTACTGTATCTGTGGGTCAGCAAGACATCTGTTTTGTTAGTTTAAAGTCTTTACAAGGCGATAAGTTAAAACAAAGAACAGACAAATTCAACTGTGTGCGTGTGTGCAGAAATTCCTTATATTGTTATTATTCGGCATGTAACAACAGTTTAATGTGATGCAAGGTACAAAGATCAAACAACCTGAATGCAATTAGAGCGGCATCCAGAAGATTTCAGGGTGAATACGTGCTGTTATCACTTTTCCATTTTGAAGTATGAAAAAAAAGCTCTCTTCATCATCATAAAAGGCAACACTGGGCACAAAGAAGTATAATCAAAGTGTGAATCACACGCTACAACAAAAGCACTGGCCTGAGCAAAACGGTGGCATTTAAAAAGGATTTGGGCGACTGATGTTGTCAGACTGCATGTTTATGTCTTTCCATTTCTATGCAGTGGAGTTGGAGCTGACAGAAGCAACACAAAGCAAAAACACAGATCAACAGGTTATTAGTAAAAGCCCAGGAAGGTACCCAAACATTGAAATGTGGAAATCATTCCACTAGCTCAAACCCATGAAAAAATATAAACAATAAAATAACTGCTTTATCACTTTCTCAGCTTGATGCAGTTTCTCATTGGGGGCTTTGGCGTTTTGTTTTGGAAGATTAAAAGTGGAGGAGTACAAGCTGGAGGGAAAGGAGAAAGGGGAGGAGGGGAGGGTGTTTGGTGACAGAGGATGGAGCGAGGGGAGGGAGGAGGAACAGGGGGGATAGTGGTGTTTGTGTTATTGATGTGCAGCGCTGGCTCAGATAAAGGATTGGTGGGAGCCAACCAGCTCCTATCTGGCTCCTCCAGCCAAAGGCCTGTTTGCTTTCTAGGAGTTGCCGTCGACCGAAGTTTGTGCGTGTGCATGTGTGTGTGAGCGAGCTGGGAGGATGGAGAATGGAAAGAGAGATAGTGGGGAGGGTAAGGGAGCGAATGCTTTTTTCAGAATTAGATTCTGCTTCTCTAACAGCACAATTAAGGTACGATCGGAGAGAGCGGGAGGGAGAGAGAGAAATTCTCTGGCTTAAGCAAGGATAGTGTATATTTATGGAGCGAGCGCAGTGTCACAGATGGAATATGATTACCATAGATCCATTTCTGTCATGCTTTCAAAAAAAGAAGGAGGGGAAAAATAGAAATTCCCTCGTGGCCGAAAATAATCTGAGGAGGAATCAATATGGTTAGTAACGGAGCGTCGGAAGACCTTGATGAAGAGGCAGCTTTATCAAAAATATATGCTTCATAGATAGGGGCTCTTGATTTATATAGACAGGGGTTCTATGATGCTATATGAATTACTGGCTGGTTAAAATACAGGGATAGAGAAATGGAGGGAAAAATGAAGCAGTGGAGTTGGGGATGGGCTGATGGGAAGGATGTCTTCTTTCCATCAGCATCTTACTGTCATCACAGGGAGGGCACCCCATGCTGAACCACATTATTAAAAATATTCTTGACTTTGCATATCTAAAAGTGATGAACTGGGCCAGAATGTGACACAATTTGACTGTTCGACCACTGTTTTCATTACTTTGAAGCAACGTTCCCTCTAAGCTGCGTGCTTGCGCAATCGCACACTGCAAATCTATGCAGCGCGCATGTGCGCAGCTAATCTATGCAGCGTGCATGCAAGTGCGCAGCTTAGAGAGAACGTTGCTGTGAAGTAGAGTATTTTTTTCTGGAAATTTATGGCTTGAAATGAGCAGTTTTCATAGTCACTTCAGCTAAAATTCATGTAAAGTTTGTTAGAATAAAATAAAATAAAGTCTGGAATATTTACATATTTACGTTAACCTCCTTAACCAGCAGTCTTGTGTACAGATGACTGAAACAAAAACTCTTAACCTTTGAACCCTGTAGTGAGATGGCTCAGTGGTTTATTTTTTGCTTTTTGGAGTATGTTGCAGACATGGTTTGGGTACATGTGTCCCCTAAGAGTATAAGTTCTCTAACTTTTTTCAACCAAGCCTGTTTAGAAGCCAAAAAAAATGTATTTTTTCCATGCCTGTCCACATGTCCCACCTACAGTGATGCTATTCATCCTTTTCTTTTAGTCAGTCATCTATTTAATCCATACTCAAATTTGGAGAAATTTGGAGATGAAAATACAAGAAAATCCTTATTTGATGTGTCTAAATTATTAATTTCAAAATACCAGCATTACTATTCTAACAGATACGAATCTGTATTAGGAAACTCTCAGTTAAACTGCTGCAGACACTAGTGTATACAGTTAGTTCCATAAGTTTTATAACAATCTCACACACACACACACACACACATATATACATCTCCATAGGTCCCTCATCCTATTCATCACAGCAATATCAGGAAAAAGGAACACGAGAAGCTAGAAAAGTACCAAAGGCCCAGAGAAGAGCTCGAGAAGATGTGGAGGGTGAAGTCCCAGTGGTAATGGGAGCACTAGGTGCAGTGACTCCAAAGCTAGGTGAGTGGCTCCAGCAGATCCCAGGTACAACATCCGAGATCTCTGTCCAGAAGAGCGCAGTCCTAGGAACAGCTAAGATACTGCGCAGGACCCTCAAGCTCCCAGGCCTCTGGCAGAGGACCCGAGCTTGAAGGATAGACCGCCCCCAGGGGGGCGAGAGGGGATTTAAAAAAAAAAAAAAAAAATTATATATATATATACACACACACACACACATAAATAATGTATACTCCTGGACAGTCTGAGGTGCAACGTGGCAGTGTAGGATGGACTGAAGCATAATGTGCCAGAGGTGTCCCATTGGATTTAGGTCAGGCAAACATAGGGGCCAGTCAATGGTATCAGTTCCTTCATCCTCCAGGAACTGCCTGCATACTCTCACCACATGAGGCTGGGGATTGTCATGCACCAGGAGGAAACTGGGACTCACTGCACTAGCGTAGGGTCTGACAGTGGGTCCAAGGATTTCATCCTGATACCTAATGGCAGTCAGGGTGCCGTTGCCTAGCTTGTAGAGATATGTGCACCCCTCCATGGATATAACTCCTCAGACCATCACTGACCCACCGCCAAACCAGTCATGCTGACCGATGTTACAGGCAGCACAACATTTTCCACAGCTTCTCCGGACCCTTTCACATCTGTTACATGTGCTCAGGGTGAACCTGCTCTCATCTGTGAAGTGCACAGGTTGCCAGTGGGTGGACTTGCCAATTTTGGTATCCTATGGCAAATGCCAATTGAACTCCATGGTGCTGGGCAGTGAGCACAGGGCCTACTTCAGGACGTTGGGCCCTCAGGCCACCCTCATGAAGTCTGTTTGTGATTGTTTGGTTAGAGACGTTCACACCAGTGGCCTGCTGGAGATCATTTTTAGGGCTCTGGCAGTGTTCATCCTGTTCCTCCTTGCACAAAGGAGCAGATACTGGTCCTGCTGATGGGTTAAGGACCTTCTATGACCCTGTCCAGCACTCCTAGAGTAACTGCCTGCCTCCTGGAATCCCCGCCATGCTCTTGAGACTGTGCTGAGATACACAGCAAACCTTCTGGCAATGGCACATATTGATGTGTCATCCTGGAGGAACTGCCATAATATTGCCTCCACCATGTTTGACAGATGATGTTGTATGTTTCAGATCATGAGCTGCTTCTTTCCTTGTCCATACTTTTCTTTTACCATCAAGTAAAAGTTTGTTTCGGTTTCATCTGTCCAAAGATTTTTGCCCCATAACTGGGCAGCCTCTTTTAGAGGTTTTCTTTTTTATCCACGTATTTTTATTACTTTTCAGACAGATAAACACACAAACATACAATGTTGCCACCCCGTCCTTCCCCAAGATACCAGACATTACAAGAGATATTGTTAATTATTGTCTGACTTATTCATATATGTTTTCTTGAACCTGAAGGGAAAAAAAATTAAATAAAGAGAAAACAATTTAATACTGTATATTGAGAGTATAGACAACACTATACTCAAAGACCAATGGGTCACTGGGTAACACACGTTCAACATAACACAATCATGAGTTAATATCACTGGCACACAAATTGCAAACAAAATTTATAAATGGTTGCCAGGAAGCATAAAATTTTTCAACAGACCCTCTGATGGTAAACTTAATCTTTTCTAAGTGGATATGGCTCATAACGTCTCTGATCCACTGGCCAAATGTTGGGGGTCGAGCGTCCTTCCATTTAGTAAGAATAAGTGATCTGGCCAACAGTGAGGCATACGCAATCATATCTGAGTTAAGTTTGTTCAGAAAGGAGTTGGGGGGGGGGTCACACCAAACAATGAGATCAAAGGGGTTGGATGTATTGTTTGCCTTGTTATTTTGGAGTAAGTGTCAAAGA
>VUQH01087803.1:0-14473 GCA_015106775.1 Etroplus canarensis
GCTGTGTAAGGGCTATTTGACCAAGAAGGAGAGTGATGGAGTGCTGCGCCAGATGACCTGGCCTCCACAGTCACCTGACCTAAACTCAGTCGAGATGGTTTGGGATGAGATGGACCACAGAGTGAAGGCAAAAGGGCCAACAAGTGCTCAGCATCTCTGGGAACTCCTTCAAGACTGTTGGAAAACCATTTCAGGTGACTTCCTCATGAAGCTCATCGAGAGAATGCCAAGAGTGTGCAAAGCAGCAATCAAAACAAAGGGTGGCTGTTTTGAAGAATCTAAAATATAAAACATGTTTTGAGTTATTTCACACTTTTTTCTTCACTGCATGATTCCATGTGTGTTCATTCATAGGTTTGATGTCTTCAGTGAGAATCTACAATGTAAATAGTCATGAAAATAAAGAAAAACCATTAAATGAGAAGGTGTGTCCAAACTTTTGACTGGTAGTGTGTGTGTGTATGTATATATGTGTGTCTATCTATCTATCTATCTATCTATCTATCTATCTATCTATCTATCTATCTATCTATCTATCTATCTATCTATCTATCTATCTATCTATCTATCTATCTATCTATCTATCTCTATATTGAATCAAGCCTGCAAACTGGCATCAGCAGTGCCATTTTTCGTTTTTCCTTCACATAATTCATACTTTCACTTGCAGCACATCAATGCATTTTGGCATGAAGACATGGTCAAAATACTCTGCTGAAATTTAAACTGACCATCAGAATAGGGAAGAAAGGTTATTTAAGTGATGGTTGTTGGTGCCAGATGGGCTGATCTGAATATTGCAGACACTTCTGAGCTACTAGGATTTTCCCTCACAAAGAATGGTCTAAAAAAAAAGGAAAATGTGCAGTGAGCGCCAGTTATCTGGGCCAAAATGCCTTGTTGATGCCTGACCTCTGGCAACCACTTGTTGCAACCAAGGTGTGCAGAAGAGCATCTTGGAACATACAACACCTTGAAGCAGATGGGCTACAGCAGCAAAAGACCACACTGAGTGCCACTCTTGACAGATAAAAACAAGACCAAGGCTACAATTTCCACAGGTTCACCAAAATGGGACAACAGACGCTTGGAAAAACATCGTCTTGTCTGATGAGGTTGATTTCTGTTGCGACATCAAATTTGGCATAAACAACAAAAGCATGGATCCATCCTGCCTTGTATCAACACTTAAGGCTGGTGGTGTAATGGTATGGGGATATTTTCTTGGCACACTTTGGGCCACTGAGCACCAGTTGAGCATTGTTTAAATGCCACAGCCTACCTGATTATTGTTGCTGACCATTTCCATCCCTTTATAGCCACAGTGTACCCATCTTCTGCTTCCAGCAGGATAACGCACCATGCCACAAAGCTCAAATCATCTCAAACATGACAATGAGTTCACTGTAGTCAGATGGCCTCCACAGTCAGCAAATCTCAGTGCAGTCCTTTGGGAAGTGATGAGGTGGGAGATTCAAAGCATGAATGTGCAACTTACAAATTTACAGTAACCCCGTTATGCCATCATGTCAATATGGACCAAAATCTGTGAGGAATGTTTCCAGTGCCTTGTTAAAGCTGTGCCATGAAGAATTAAGTCAGTTCTGAAGGCAAAAATGGATCCAACCCACTGCTAGCAAATTGTGCAGTTTCCTACATTGAACTCAATAAAATGATCTTTAATCCATTTGTGTCATTTCCCCTAATACACAATAAGCCTGCAGAAACCAACTGGTCTTAAGCTGCTCTATTTGTCTAAAGCTCTTTTTTTCTCTCTGTCAAGGTCATGCATTTTATAAATTTATACTTTCCCATGAAAACACTGGGATTCTCTTTAACAGTAAATAAAAAATATTGCATAAATTCACTTTGTATCTTTTTATTCCAAACCATGATTTAACCACAGAGTCATACAGCCATAAGATGGTAATTCTACCTCTTTATCTTTAATTTTATTGCAGAGGACAACAAAAGAAAGTCGGTGTTCAATTTGGGTGAGATTACGAGGCTGATGAAGTTTCCAGGAGTGATGCAGACTTTCGTTATCAAGATAGTCGCAGGTTTACCATCAGGTGAGAGTTAAAAGTGTGGAGATGTTTGGTTAAAGATTTGCCAGTCAGCACATTATGTAGTGTTTCTATTGTTCTGCAGATACTGCAGATGGATTTAAAGCACATACCCTTTAAATGTTTTTTTGGGACGTCACATCTGTATATAGCTGACAGGAAAATATATAGTCTGGGTTCAAGCTTCGTTTATGTGTGTTAAAATGGACCTTTTATGCTTTTCATTATTTCCTGTCATATATATAGATATATAGATATATATAAAAAATGGTGGATGCTCATATTAACTACGGCCAAAACTTCAGGTCAGTGTATGTGCATGTCAGCCAGAAGCTCAGGCTTCAAACTGCTCTAAATGCTTAGTTTCACAATGGTTTTTTCCTACTCTTGAATCTTTAAATCAACTCCAGTTGAGTCCAAAGATAAATTTTAAGGTAGGAAATAAGTGCAATTAAAACTAAGTACATTCAGCTGCTCCTTTGTATTTCCCTAAGGGTTTGCCACAAAGCATGACAGGTGATTTGGCACAGATTTTACGCCACGTCTTTCTTGATGCAACCCCTCTTACTGTGGAAGAAGCTTGTGTCTCCTGGCTTGAACCAGGGCCCATGTGCATGTCTAAACCACTGCAGAGACATGGAAATAAGCATAAGAGGTCCTGCCTTAAGCAGCTCTGAACGCATCTTGCGAGCACAAAAAATATTTTAAAGACAACAAAGAGAGCTGGTACAATAAAGCAAATGATTTGGTTAAACATACATTTTGAAATATAGCCATCTTTGGTTTAAAACATTATATACAAAGTCAGCTTGAATGGTGTCCTCATAAGTGTTTGGGGAAAGCACTATATAAGAATTATTTCTGTTTCTGAAGGTATTTTTCAGGTGATGTTCTCTATCATTGCCCTGGAGTTCTTTAAGCTGCAGCCTGAGCAGAATGGCTACCTGATGGCCTACTTTGGCATTGTCCAAATGGTAAGACTGAAATACAGTCCGATTTGGTGCTCGAGTGTTTTCAGAATCTTTAAATTGTGCAACATTTTGCTTTCACAGATTCATCAAAAAGTTTCAAGATTCATGTATTTTGTTCAATTTAGACTGTACAATCACAAATCACAAAGCATATTTTTTTCAGGTGGTGGGGTGTTAAAACTGAAAGAATGATAATCCTTTGTCTATAGTCCATTGGAAAGATGATTGCTTGAATACTCACTCGCATCTAGTTGCACTCCGGTGCGTCTTCTTACCATCTGTCAGTAGTCCATGAGATAGATGCTTCTGCAACTGGATTAGAGTTCACCTTTGCCTAAGCAAATGGAAAAAAGTACTAAGCCACATTACACCTTCAGGAGATTTTATGACATATACTATTACAGCTGTCACTCTTCTGAGAAGGCTTTCTACAAAATTTTGTGTGTCTGTAGGAATAGTGTGTCTGTAGGAAGTTTTGCCCATTCATCCAGAAGAGCAGTTGTGAGGTCAGACACTGATGTTGTATGAGAGGGTCTGGATCACAATCACAGTTCTAGTTCATCTCAAAAGTGTTGGATGGGGTTGAGGTCAGGCTCTATGTGGGCCAGCCAAGTTCTTCCACATCATACTCATCCAACTATGCCTTTAAGGAACCTTGCTTTGTGCACTGGGGCCATCGTCACACTGGAAGAGAAAAGTGCCTTCCCCAAACTGTTCCGACAAAGCCGGGAGCATAGAAGTGGCAAACTTTACATTTGGCACAAAACAGTCAGGCTGGTAACGTTCTGGCAGTCACCAAACCCAGTCTCACTCATCAGACTCCTAGATAGAAAAGTGTGATTAATGATACCAGACTGTAAGGGGAGGTCAGTAAACCCTATTTGTTTGTTCAGGTTATTCAAGGAGGAGTGATTGGTCGACTTACAACAAGTTACTCTGACAGTTCGCTGCTGCTTTTGTCAATTGGAGTGTCCTCTTTGGTTGGACTGGCTCAGGTACACACACAAAACATAAGCACACACCCTTAGAAGGAAAGTATATACTCAAGTATTGCAGTTTTGTAATGATATCTAAAAACAAAATTATATTTTTAATTGAATAATAAATTGTACTACAAAAAGTTTTACTATTGCTTGGAATAAAATAACTCTCCTCTGGTGTATTGCACTTTTACTTATTTGATTCCTTGTTTAATTGTACATTAATGGGAATTTGTTAAAATATGGAAATGGTTTAGTTGTTTTTTATTATAAATATGTGTATGCTTGTTGTATAGCATCTCAAACAATTGCTGAAGAGCTAAGACTACTAATCCATTGGTGTGCATTGAGCTAAATTCTAAGATCCACAGAAATGCAACACTACTGCTATCGCTGGAATGATGTTCATCCAGGCGTTGCACATTTTTGAAGGGGCTTGGTCATAAACCAAAGTTTTGGACAAATCAGATTTTGACATGAAAGCTAGATGAAAATTAGTTGAACTACCAGAATGAAGAGAACGCGAATCCATCCATCCAATTTCTGCCAGTTCTCTGGGTCTGGATCATGGGGAAACCCTTTTTTGTTTGATATAGGATTCCAGTGCTTTGACAGTCCTGGGTCTTCTTTGTCATATTTTGTATTTCCTGATGCACCAAATTTTTTCAATTGATGAGCAGTCTGGACTGCAGGCAGGTCAGTCCAGCACCCAGACTTTTCTACTACAAAGTCATGCTGTTGTAATAGCTGCAGTATGCGGTTTAGCATTGTCTTGCTGAAATATGCAAGGCCTTCTCTGAAAAAGATATCATCTGGAGGGGAGAGTATGTTGCTCTAAAACCCATATATACATTCAGCATTGATGGTGCCTTTTCAGATGTGCAAGTTTCCAATAACATATGCACTAATGCACCAACATACCATCAGAAATGCAGGCTTATAAGAAGCTGGATGGTCCCTCTCCTCTTTAGTCCAGAGGATGTGGTGTGCATGATTTCCAAAAAGATTTTCAAATTTGGAATTTTCTTACCACAGAACAGTTTTCCACTTTTCCTCAGTCTATTTTAAATCAGCTTTGGCCCAGAGAAGACGGTGGTGTTTCTGGATCGTGTTCACATATGGCTTCTTTTTTGTATGATAGCGCTTTAACCTGCATTTGTGGATGGCACGGCCAGTTCTGTTCACAGACAATGATTTTGAAAGTGTTACCTGAAGGCCTGAAAATCCCCAGCATGCAACATTGGATGTGATTCTCTGAATTTTTTGATGATATGATGCACATGATGGAATATTCAAAGTCTTTGCAAATTAAACCTCGAGGAACATTATTTTGAAAGTGTTCCACAGCTCCTTTAGCTGTTTCTTTTTAGTACCACTTATTTTTCCAACTTTTTTTTTGTTCTTGTCCCAACTTTTTTGAGATGTGCTTCTGCCATCAAATTCAAGACAAGCTAGTATTTTCCATGAAATATTAAAATATCTCACTTTCAACACTGGAAATGCTTTTTATGTTCTTTTGTGAATCAAATATTGGTTTATGAGGTTTGCTAATCATTGCATTGTGATTTTATTTATACTTTATGTAGTGTTTCAACCTTTTTTGGTATTGGAGTTGTAGATCAACGGATAAATCGACAGCTTCACTTTCACCCTCAGCTCTCTCTTCATCACAACAGACTTGTCGAGCATCATTGCATTACTGCTAATGCCGCACCAATCCACCTGTCGCTCTCTCGCTCCACGCTCCCCTCACTCGTTAACCAGACCTGCCATACTTAGACTCCTCCACTTGGGGCAACAGCTCCACCCTAACCTGGAGTGGGCCACCCGTTCCCAGCCGACTAACCAAAACATGTCAAAGCATGTCAGTCTGCTGGTGTGATGTTTGCGAATTAATGTTTATATGTGTCTTGTACATGATCATGCTTCTCACAGGCTTCACTCGTTAACCCCATCATCCAGATCACCAGACAGATCTTTGCACTCACCGTCAAATCAGGAAGTATCATGAGTATGGAACCCCACGCAAAGCAATGTCAAGCCTCGTGGATAACCAATAGCAAAGCCTGTTAGAGGGCTGACTCACTGAACTGGAACTGTGACCGTTAACTACTATTTAATGTATTTACCCAGCAATGAAAGTACTGCTTCATTGTGCCCCCTCCACTAAAAAACTGTTATTTTAATATTTCTTTGTGCAGGCTTATATGCAGAATGTCTTCCAGTTGTGCCTGATCATCATCCCCATGATGTTTTCTCTCAGTGTGTTTAATGTCATCACAGACAGCATGCTCACCAAGAGCGTACCATCCTCTGACACAGGTGAGACCATACTCTTCTTCTTGCATAGCACACAGAGAATCACCATGATGAACTTTAGCAACAAAGTTTTTCACAGGTTTGAATTGTACAACGCTAAAATTTAAAATCACTTGATATGCAACAGCATTTGAATAAAGCTGCTTTAAACTAAAGAAATGGATGAACGCTAACATTCCGGAATGAAAATTTCAGATGCTTCATTGTCAGGTGTAATAATACCAAACAAAAGGTTTAGAAAATTAGAGCTGCACGTGAAATCAAGTGGTGAAAATTAACTCCCAATAATACCTTTGCTCATTTGCAGGCACAATGCTGGGACTGTGCGCATCTGTTCAGGCGCTGCTTCGCACAGTGGGACCCACTATTGGGGGCTTCTTGTATGTGAACTACGGCATTTCCTCAATTGGGTTAATCCAGTGTTTCGTGAATATTGCTGTGTTTGTTTACCTGCTGCCGCGGAGACTCAAAACAGCTGAGCAGAGAAAATGACACCCCTTCTGTTTCCTCTTTGACAAGGGGAAATGGAAATCAGTTGTTGATTTTAAAAACAAAAATCATATGCTCACATATTTCTTTTGTTGTAGTAATTTACAAAGCGATATCAGGCCCAATCATTTTAGTTCTTCAGTATTCAGATTTTATGTTCTGTTCAATTTATGAGGACTCAGGGGACCACTAGATGACAGCAAATCCACCATTTGACTGGCTGAGGATTTCAATTATTCATTATTCACATTTACATCAGAATTTACAGTCATGTGAGAGGTTTTCACAGGATGCCGAGACTGAACAAGTATGGCCTGTCTGGCTGAAAAAGGAAACCTCAGGGTGCTGTAATGGCCCAAAGTCCAGACCAACAAAAGTCCAAGTCCTTCAATGAACTGAAACTTGGTCATAAAGAAGAGTGGGCCAACGTTCCTCCACAATGATGTGAGAGACTGAAAGTCATACAGAAAATTATTACTTCAAATCATAGCAGCTAAATGTCGTTCTACAAGCTATTGAGTAATGGGGTGCACTTAGTTTTTCACAGGATTGCAAAGTCCTGTGAAAACATCTTTTTTACACGACTTTAAATCAGTTTGCTGCTATTTAGATTTTAGACTACATGACTAAAAATGATTAAATACAGGACCAATCAACACCATGCCTGCTAGAACATTGTCCAGGAATTTAAGTAAAAGAAGGAAAAAATTTTGTAATTTTGAATCTGTACACCACCACCAGCTTAAATCCAAGAGGTTTAATGAAAGCACTGTATTATCTGTTGAGGAATTAAAGCCATTTTTATACACAGTCCCTCTTTTCAGAAGTTTTTCTAATCAACTCAGATTCAGCATTGAATGATGTGGGTGAGTGAAACTAAATTTGAAATGTAAAGGAACTGAAACGAAAGTCGATTCAATAATATTCTAATGAAATACATAATTTATCCACATAAATCACTACTGGCATTAAAAAGACAAGAAAAATAACAGTTTGCACATGTATGTCATAAGAGCTGCGTATGAAAGGACAAACTCCCAAGAAGGAGAACTGGTAAACTCAAAAACGAACACAAACTCAATTCAACAGGTTAATTAACAAAGAGTAGTTCATGGTATGAGTTAGGGATGACTCCTGAGGGATAGAATGGGACTGCAGCCAGGTGACAGGCTGATGGGACCAGTTCTTATGCAGGAGGTGTTGAGAAGATGAAGGACAGGTCTGGTGGCCAGGGTTCCTTCCAGCTGGGAGGAGGCACTACCATGACAATCTTGTAGGCAGGTAAGTACCACCTGAACTCAAGAAGGGATAAAGGCCAGAGAAAGAGACAGTCATCAGGGTTCAAGTTTTAACAGCAGGAGGAAAAGAATAGTTTTCCTTCTTATACAAAACATCTAGTTGAACTCAAAGTATAAGATGAGGTGTGAATGTCATGCACGCCGCAATCTATGGATAGGGTTTCCTTTTTTGCTCCAAGAGAGACTGAGGTCTAAGAATAGCACATGGAGACGCAATCAAGTCACTGACCACTTTGTCAACATTATTCAATATTTAAAACTTAAACCAGCTTAGTTGTATGTAATTGTAAACCTTGTTTTGAATTGTAGATTTAAATGGAAGTTAAAAAGATGAATGCTTTATTTATCCTGTCCTTTGGAAAATTCTTCATTTACAGAAGCTGAATGCTAAAAGTATTTCATAAAGCCTTGCATAAAGTATTGCATAAAAGCTTGCATAAAGCCTCTGCATGTGTCTTCCAGTTCAGCCTGTTGGATGCCCAGCTACTTTATCTACCTCATTAACATCGTTGGCTGTGAAGCTGTCCTCTTCCTTCTGAAGTCAGTCTCTGTCTGTCTGGCCTTATTCTCTCAGGCCACTCCACAAATTCATCTGTTAGTGCTCTGCCCTCCTTCTCCTGCCCATCACTTATAAATCCAACCACTGCTGTATTTGTGTAGGTGGCATGACCCAGAGTTGGAGGGAAAGTCTGAGGTGTACAAAGTCAACAGTGGAGCTCCTGTACTGCATGTCGGACAGATCACTGCCCAATCTCACATACAACGGCCTGTTTGTCAGGTAGTCAGCAATCCATGAGATGGTGGATATGTTCACTGACACTTCCGTAGCTTCTCCCTCAAGTTCAATAAATGGAGTCAACAGTTGCAAATTTAGTTATTTTTATATATTTGTATATTAAATATATATGTAGGCGCAGGGGTTCCAGTAACAAAAACCTTTGTCAGTTCGTAGTCTGTAATCTGAATACAACAATTACACTTTATATTAGGTAATTACACTAATTCTACACTATAACATCAACTCACCATCATACAGAGTCAGTGGGAGCCCTGGGCTTGTTTCCCTGAAACTAGACGGTCTTGGGGGTGATGGGAGACAGTGACATGATGCTTTCAGCACAGACACATTTATTGAAGTTGTGGCCCTCAGTAACTGTTTTTGTCCTTTATGTTCACGTTTTTCTTTCAAAAAATTTCAGGGGCTTTGTCTTTTAATGCTGGGTGTTTTGTCTCTCTGTGGTGAAGCAGTTTTGTGGGTTTCATGACTTCATTTGTCAGTCGGCGCTTGTGTATCCCTTGTTGCAATGAACCGTAACTTAGATAAGAATCTTTGGTATTTTCTTTTAAATGCAGCTTTCTTTTTGCTGGCACTCTGTGACCCTTCTGCTGTCCCATCATTTGCTCGTTTATTCCTTAAAAAAACTCTCCAGTGAATTTTGTTTCTGGCTCATTTTAGTTCAAAAGTTAACTTGTGTCACTGCATGAAACAGCATGCCAGAGTCAAGTGCGGTAGTGAGGCGAGGGCGGAAACAGTTGATTTTTCAAAATAAGATCCCAGAAGACTGATGAAAGTAAAATAACATTTTAACCACGAAATTTCTTCTTTGCGGCCTGGAAGCAAATGATCCATGGACCAGTACCGGTCCGCGGACCGCGGGTTGGGGACCCCTGACATATCGTATATATAACTTTAGAGTCATTTTACATATTTCAATTCATACACACAGGTTTATTTGTTTATTTATTTTCATAGTTGTCTTACATCTAAAATTATATTTACTTCCTTTCAATTTTATATTTATTTGGATCTAACTGTGCATCTGTAATACAATACAGTTCCCCCATGGGATTAATATAGTGTTCTGATTCTGATTATTTATTCAGGGTATGACTTTTTAAGAATACTTAGAATGTAGGATACACTACCAAAGTTTGAGGTCATATATTTCTGGTTATTGAAAGAAAAGCACACAGAAATGTTTAAATATTAATGGCAATTAGTAATTAATTGAATGTTTTGGCTTTTGATACCCAGAGCGCATGCGCCAGTCTGATGTCCCCCACATACCATGAATATGAGAAAGTGTGTATATGTGTGTATGCGCGCGCAATCGCAAGCGTTGTAGAGAGACCAAAGGCTCAAAGCAGACTTCACATCACCCAACTGAGATCAAGGCCTGAAAGTGCTTTGATTTTCAACATTATATCAAAAAGTGAAGTCCTAAATATAGTTAGGACTTCACTAGCTTGCTTCACGTCTGCACAAAAAGCACACTCACATATAGGACCAACCCTAAGTATCGTTAGAGAGTGTCAGCTAGGTTTCAGTCCACACAAAACACGCTCACCTCTGAAGAGAATCTGAGGACAGAGACAAGAAATAAATCTTTCCCTCCAGTCACAGTGGAAGTCACCATGGAAGGTTCTGCAGCTGAAGATAAAACACAGACAAGCAGCCAAATGAGGAAAAACTCTGACACCACTTTGGTGAAACATCCATGTGTGAGAAACTTTCGTCTCACAGAGGCAATAAATCAGAATCTGCTCAAGGTGTTTGTGAGCCTGGTCACAGTCGCAGTGTTATTCAAATGCCACGGTATGAAGAACCGGAGCGAGGAGGATAGTGCCGACCACACAAAGCGCCTGGTGCAGCAGATAATGGAGGGGCTGAAAGTGGATAACAGCTTTTCCCCAGGCATTAAGAAGGCCAAAACAATCAGTGAGAAGGTCATAACAAAGCTGAAGAAGTTATTCCCAGAAAAGCTGGGATCAATGATAGCCCAACAGGACCCAACTGTGGACAAAGCAATTGTCCAAACTTCCAGAGCTTACAATACTGACCTAGCAACAAAGAGGACAAGAACAGCTTCAGAAATTTGCACCATAGGGATCAATGTTTCTTTGCTCTTTGTATTGATTGGTATAATAGCCTTTTTGTTTATACTTTTTTTTTAGTGATAATTTGAAAATACTTCACAACATGAACAAAAAACAAAACAAATTTTAAAAAAAGCCTCAGTAATTGGCAATAACAAAATTGGTGTAATAGCTGTCATGGTCTGTGGGTTTTGTTGTTGTTTTTGAGTTTTCCAGGCCTTTTTTGTATTCTCAGTTTTCTTATACTTTTGTTTGCTGTGATCCCCTTGTCTGTGTGTTTCTGTCAAGTTTATGCTTGTCTTGTTTTCTGTTCCTGTTTTATTTTGAAGTCTGTTCAGTCCTATGCATTTGTGTTTTATTTACTTCCTGCCCCTGATTGTTGCCACGTGTGTTCCTCTCCCTCCTGTTTCTCGTTTACTCGTTAGTCTGTGTGTATTCAGTCTCTGTCTCTCCTCAGTTCTGTGTCGCGTCTTCAATGTTTCTTCCTGCATGTGAGGATTCCCTGCGATTAGGCTTCTGTTTTCACCCTGCCAAGGATTCATGTTTTGGACTTTGTTTTTTCTTGTGAGTTGGCAAAATAAAGCCTATTTTGAGTTTACTCAGTCTGCTTCATGGAGTCTGCACATTGGGTCCAACCTCCTCATATGGTAACACTCCATGACAATAGCCTTTTTTTTTTTTGGTGATAATTTGAAAATACTTCACAACATCTAGAAGCAAAAAACAAAACAAAAAAGAAACAAGAAAAAAAGAAATAAGGCTGATACACAAGGTCTTGGACACATGAGGTCTTGTATTATTTGTTGAGGAATTAAAGCCATTTTTATACACAGTTCCCCTTTTTCAGAAGTTTTTCTAATCAATTCAGATTCAGCATAGAATGTTTTCACAAACCCTGCAAATCTGGTCCTGAACCGGACGTGGTGCCATCTTGGAGATATAGCTCACTCAAAACAAGCAGGATGCACAGGCAGTCATGGACAAAATCTCCAAATTTCGCTATAAAGCTTCAACATCTGATTGTAAAAATTCACACACATTTAAACAGCTGTACAGAGAAAGACTGGACACCAAAGAAAAAGAACGTTACGTGAAAAAACTAAAGTTAATTGGGGATGAAGATTCCTATGAAATGGATCCCAGTTTGTTCAATGAGATCTTGAAATATTGCCTCCTGTAAATTTATCCTTTGGCACAGCCATTGACATATGATATTAGTGTTCTTTAAATAGTATGAAATATTGTCTTGGCATAAGCTTTCACATATTAAACTTCACTATCAAACCTGCAACCCGAACTATTCAATTTGTGACCTTATAGCCAATATACATACACATACACAATATATATGCCACAAAAAGGAGGTGAAAATGTCAACATGAAACACGTACCAGCTACAAAATGAGTTGAGCAAATTTGGATGTTATCCACATTCTTCCCATCCAATTCTAATTGAGGCTTGCAATCTATAATCTTCTCCTTCCTTTTAATAATTTCTCTGTCTGCTCTCCCTGATTTTTTACAGCTTTGAATAGACGGTAGTACTGTAGACAGTGACAGCCGTGAACACAGCAATAGTTAACCATTTTGCATTTTCTTTTTCAAACTTCGCAGTAAACTGTGCTCATTGTTTGTTTTGACTGGTGAGTATCTCCAGCATGGCCGACTTCCAGTTTGGTGACATCACGTGAAAAGACTCCATAGAATGATGTGGATGAGTGAAACAAAATTTGAAATGTAAAGGAACTGAAAAGGAAGTCGATTCAATAATATTCTAACGAAATACATAATTTAGCCACATAAAT
Organism: Etroplus canarensis; assembly: GCA_015106775.1. NCBI lineage: Eukaryota > Metazoa > Chordata > Actinopteri > Cichliformes > Cichlidae > Etroplus > Etroplus canarensis. Next base: position 12,806 of record VUQH01087803.1, read on the forward strand.
CACTGTTGGCATTAAAAAGACACGAAAAATAACAGTTTGCACATGTACGTCATAAGAGTTGCTTATGAAAGGACAAACTCCCAAGAAGGAGAACTGGTTAAACCTAAAATGAACACAAACTCAATTCAACAGGTTAATTAACAAAGAGTAGTTCATGGTATGAGTTAGGGATGACTCCTGAGGGATAGAATGGGACTGCAGCCAGATGACAGGCTGATGGGACCAGCTCCTATGCAGGAGGTGATAAAAGGATGAAGAACAGGTCTGGTGGCCACTGTTCCTTCCAGCTGGGAGGAGGCACTACCATGACGATCTTGTAGGCAGGTAAGTACCACCTGAACTCAAGAAGGGATAAAGCCCAGAGAGACAGCCAGGGGTCATCAGGGTTCAAGTTTTAACACACTCCTGTAATTGTGAAAAGCCTTTTTGTCAGGTAGTCAGCAATCCATGAGATGGTGGATGTGTTCACTGACATTTTCTGTAGCTTCTCCCTCATGTTCAATAAATGGAGTCAACCGTTGAGTCTGTAACAGGATACAATTCCCCCATGGGATTAATAGTGTTCTGATTCTGATTATTTATTCAAGGTATGAGGTCATATTTCTCTTAGTTTTTAAAGAAAAGCACACAGAAATGTTTTAATATTAATGGCAATTTGTGATTAATTGAATGTTTCAGCTTTTGATACCCAGAGCCATGCGCCACTCTGATGTCCCCACATAACCATGAAAACGAGAAAGTGTGTATGTGTGTGCAAGCCTCGTAGAGAGACCACAGGCTCAAAGCGGGTGCATTTTTCAGGTGTGGGGCGTCACATCACCCAACTGAGATCAAAGGCTCAAAGTGGCCCTTACATCACCCAACTGAACATCAAAGACTAAAAGTGCTTTGATGTTCAACAATAAACCAAAAAGTGAAGCTAGAAGTCGGGTGTCCAATAAAATTTAAAAGAAGAGTTATGCTTAGAGCATGACATAAGGAAGGCACAAATAAACAAAGAGAATGTAGTGGTGGTGTTTTTTGACATAGAAAAGGCTTATGATACGATGTGGAGAGAAGGACTACTTTTTTTTTTTTTTTTTTAAAGTTATTTTCCTTTATTCCAACAATCACAAACATGTTTAAAGAACTATTTTGATAGCTTTGAATGAAAATATAAAGTTTAACTTTCAAAAGCGTATGCACAACTATAACAAGCAAAAATGTTATAAAGCCACATCACAGGGACACATCACAACACACAGGGACACACCACAACAAACAGGGACACACCACAACACACAGGGACACACCACAAAACACAGGGACACACCACAACACACAGGGACACATCACATCACACAGGGACACACCACAAAACACAGGAACACATCACAACACACAGGGACACACCACAAAACACAGGGACACATCACAAAACACAGGGACACACCACAACACACAGGGACACACCACAACACACAGGGATACACCACAACACACAGGGACACATCACAAAACACAGGGACACACCACAACACACAGGGTCACATTACAACACACAGGGACACACCACACCACACAGGAACACACCACAACACACAGGGACACATCACAGGGACATGCCACAACACACATGGTCACATTACAACACACAGGGACACATCACAGGGACACACCACAACACAC
>VUQH01087810.1:0-10233 GCA_015106775.1 Etroplus canarensis
TGGAGGAGAAGAGGAAGACGACAGAGAAGATTCATGGATGTAGTGAAGGAGGACATGCAGAGGGTTGGTGTGAGGGAAAAGAATGCAAGGGATAGGGTGAGATGGAGGCAGATGATCCACTCTAGCGACCCCTAATGGGAGCAGCTGAAAGATGAAGCAGAAGATTTTGAAAAATATGGCAGGTTAATGCTTTCTATGACAGCCCAGGACGCTCTCACCAAGGAGATTCTTTGTCTTAAGAGTTCACTTCCTGGTTAAAATTTGTTTCAAAAAAGCTCCAGTCACAGTTGAATCAAACAAAACCGCAGTTTCTGTGCAGTGAAACACACAAATGCAATGTTGAGGTAAGAAGATAAAGAAGGATGCTACTTATGTCAAAATATTAACCAGATCTTTGAAACTCAAATTAGCATCATTCATCTGGAATGGCAAACGCCCAAGACTGAGGAAAGTTCTTCTCCAAAGACCCAAACAGGCGGGAGGTTTTGGCCTTGCCAAACTTTCAATACTACTATTGGGCTGCCAATATCAGATGTATGTTGTATTGGAAACATTTTTATTTGGAGCAAAATGCACCTGCTCGGGTCACCATGGTATCTTGTGCAGATGGTCAAATCTCCTTATCCGCAACTTTGGGTTCGCCACTTCCATATGCCTTGTCTGTACTCAATAGTCATAATATAGTAGCTCAGCGGTCTCTTAGAATATGGTTACAGTTTAGGAAACATTTTGGCCTCCAGTCTTTCTCACTTCAGAGTCCGATAGCTGCAAATCATCTATTTGCTCCATCATGAGGATCATGTCTTTCATATTTGGCATAAAAAGGGGATAAAATGTTTTGCTGACTTGTATATGAATGGGCCTTTTGTAATTTTTTCACAGTTATCCTCCCAATTCAATATTACATCTACTCAGTTTTTTCGTTTTTTACAGGTTAGACACTTTATACAGACGATGACGGCACACTTTCCTCAAAAACCTTCAGACAATCCCATTGATGACTTCTTAGCTATCAAGCCGACTTCCAGAGGTGTTATTTCAGTTTTGTACAATGCAATTTCGACATTGCAATGTCCTTCCGTGGTTGTGATCAAATCAAAATGGGAGCAAGATCTTAATTTTTCAAGAACAGATGAGCAATGGGACTCTATTCTTGGCCAGATTCACACTGTGTCAATGTGTGCCCGTCACACACTTATTCAATTCAAAATTGTTCATCGTGTTCACATGTCCAAGGTCAAACTTGCACGCATATTTCCCGATGTGGACCCTACCTGTGGAAGGTGTGGCAGCGCCCCTGGCACATTGCTTCATATGTACTGGTCCTGTCTGTCATTGGTTAGTTTTTGGAATTCTGTATTCCGTACAATTTCTCAAGTTTTACAACATGAGATAAAACCAGATCCTCTCTGTGCTATTTTTGGTGTTGCCCCAGACCTTAATTTGCAAAGCTCCAAGACGAGCTATATTACTTAAATGGAAGGATTCTTCAGCCCCTTCGCATGCACAATGGATAAATGATTTAATGCTCTGTATGGACTTGGAAAAAATTAGATATACAGTTCGTGGGTCTGAAAACAAGTTTTATAAACTTTGGTATCCTTTTTTGAAACTTTTTAATACACCTACGTCTTTTGCTGGTGAGTAGCCCACTGATCCCTTCTCCACCCCTCCCTGCCCCTTACTTATTTTATTTTGTATACATGTTGTATTTGCATAATAAAAAGACCTTTGAAAAAAAAGAAAAAGAAGAACAGCCCCAGAGCCTGTTTGACACTGGGTTTCAGTTCCCATCCCTGCTGATAAATAGCACTGCCCTAGCCTTGGTCAGCAATGGCTTTCAGTCTAACTGAAGCTGCTTGCTGAGCTCGGATGTCACACCTTTTAGACAGGGTAGGACTAAAGTTTTACTTTTCATGAGCATTGTGTTTTAGTCGCTCTCTCGGTAGTTGAGCTGGAACTGGCACATATATATACTGACAGTCAAAGAAAATGCATCCCATTAATTATTTTAAAAGATTGACGTGCCTGGGCATTTTATGATGTGTGTGTGTATAGCATTCAGTAAGTTTAGACACAGTAGTCTGAGTACTCACACCAGGGGATCTCCTGGATCCACAGATCCAGGTGGACACAGTGCTGAGTTCTGGATCGTGTAAAAGAAAAGTGTTTTGAGAACTAATCCGATGTCAGTTTCATTTTTGTTCATCATTGTATTAAAAAGTTTGTCTCAATCATACTCAGTTTTAAGTTTTTAACCACACATTATTACAATGGGAACGCATTGAAACCACATATCAGCGAGTGAGGAACAGTATATCCACTGTAATAGCTCGCTTTGTTCTCAGTGACCTTCCAGAGATTCTCAGCTGGGTTTGGGAGCCATTTCATTATTTCACTGTTCTCACTTTCATGGAAATGTTTCCCCATTTTGCAGTGTGACAGGTTGCATTGTGTTGTGTAAAACGTCTGTCTGATTGAAGGCTGACAGAGAAGACCATTGTGATGGTGAAGGAGCTTCTAAGACTTTGTGCCTTCAGATGTGTCATACCTTTAGAGTCTGCGAGGTACATTTAGTCTTTTCTATTTTCTCATGCAGGTTTGCTGAGTCTCCATCATCCTGCTCAGAAACACCAGAAAAAGTGCTTTTGGGAACGAGATTTTAGGAGAAGACTTGTTTGAGTCTAGACGTGCTTTCAAATCAGCTATTAGGCAGCTTCTTTTCCTCAGAATGGGCCAACAAAGCGATCTAACAGACTTTGAAAAGTCAAAAGCTGTAAAAATGCTTGCAGAGGGCTGCAGCACTCTTGAAATTGCCAAGATGTTTGGGCGTGACCACAGAACCATCAAACGTTTCGTTGCAAATACCCAAAAGGGTCGCAAGAAACGCGTTGAGAGAAAAAGACGCAAATTAACTGCCGAAGATTTGAAAAGAATCAAAATTGAAGCTACCAAGAACCCATCATCCTCTAGTGCTGCCATATTCCAGAACTGCAACCTACCTGGCGTGTCCAGAAGTACAAGGTGTTCAGTGCTCAGAGACATGGCCAAGGTAAGAAAGGCTGAAACCCGACCGCCACAGAACAAGACGCGTAAGTTGAAACCCAAAGACTGTGCCAAGAAAATCTGAAGCTCCACTCCGACTCAGACGACAGCAAGGTGGAGGTGGGGTGCTGGTGTGGGCTGCAATTATTAAAGATGAGCTTGTTGGACCTTTTTTGGGTTTAAGATGGACTCAGAGTCAACTCCCAAACCTACTGCCAGTTTCTGGAAGATGATTGTGGAAGACTTTTGAGTGTTACTGAAAAGAAGGGTGGCTATATTGGTCACTGATTTATTTTTTGAAATTTCAGAAATGTTTATTTGTGAAGTTTGCCTTGTTTGTTTCTTATTCTCATTTTAACAGATGAAAATAAACAAGTGAGATGGGAATATTTTTGTTTTTCTTTAAGTTGCGTAATAATTGTGCACGCTAATAGTTACCTAATAGTTGTGCACATACAGATATTCTCATACAAAAGCCAAAACCTCACTTTCACTTCCTTAAGGAAGTGAAAATGCAACATGCCTAGCAATTGTGCACGCAGTGTAGACAGTATGACTGTAGAAGATTTCATCAACGAGGATCCACAAGGTGGGCTTCTACCACTTGCTGAAAGGTTCTGAGGATGCTACCATGTGTCTGTGGGGGACTGGAACAAGTCAAAGAGCTGCCTGAGAAGTGGAGTCAACTTCAGACCAGTGAGGAAGGACCCTCTTCACAAGGTACCAGGTTACAGTTTAACCTGCCTAGAATGTGTTGTCAGCTGGAACTTTACACGACTGGTGGTTTATTTCAGACTGCTCTCTTTCTCACTGATGTGTTTGTTGTGTGTCTGTGGGTCAGGCAAACTTCATACTTAAGAACACAACAGATTATATTAGGACCAAAGCTCGAGCTCCCTGCAGGGAGCTCTAAATGTATTAGAGATCTTCATCTGATGATGATGCTTTTCAGCTGGCCTGATCACCTGGTTAAGTTTTCCATGTGTGAGTCTGTGGATAGCTTTGTGTTCATTATGTAATGGTGTTGCAACGGTCATAGCAATTGAGGTATCAGCGCATCAGAATCCCTCTATACAGACCTATACAGTCAGTCAGCAGAAACTCTTTTTGAGGAGCCGTCATGTTTTTCGTAGTCACTGGCGCTGTCCCCAGCTTCCACGTGATGTTACAGAGGAGTGTCAACCAAGACAGCCCCACAACGTCCAGAGCTTTGAGTAACTCAGGACCTCATCTCAGGTTCTCATGCACTCCAGGGATCCTGCCTCCAAGAAGTAACTGCCATGGTGACCTCACCCCCAGTGATGGGCAAGCCATGCCCCTATTCCCCAGACTCTGCTTTATCTATGGAAAGTGTTTTGGTGGGATTGAGGAAGTCCTTGCAGTATTCCTTCCCCTGCCTGACTATATTGTGTTTGAGGTCAGTAGAATCCCATTCCCACTGTAAACAGTGTTAGCTGGAAGTCACTTCCCCTACTGAATCACCTGACGGTTTGCCAAAATCACCTTTAGACCACTTGAAAGTCTTGCTGCATGGCAACACCAAACCCAAATTTTTGCTTTAGCTTCTGCAAGAGTCATACTCCGTCCATCTTGCTTAGATGGGCTCTGGAGTTCCGAAGCCCATCTAGCAAGATTTCCCCAGTTTTGGCATGAAGAAAGAATTCTCTCTCTATTAACTTGACGGCTCCCTTCACCTCTGGTGTCCACCATCTGGTTCATCTTTGACTTGTGACACTGGGTGTCCTGGTGCCACATGCACTTGTGGACACCCTTATGGTCAAACACGGTGTTTGTCATGGGCAGACTGTGATTAGCATAAAAGTCTAATAGCAGAAAACCTCGGGTTCAGATTGGGCAGGCTGTTCCTCCCAATCACACCCCTTTAGGCCACACTGTCATTGCTCACATGAGTGTTGAAGACCTCCGGTAGGACAATGGCGTGCACCACGCAGGGACTATAAGAGGGTTGGGTACTCTGAACTGTCATTCGGTGCATATGTACTAATGATGGTCAGGACCTATTCCCTGACTCAAAGGCACAGGGAGCCAACCCTGTCATCTACCACGGAAAACCCCAACATACAGGAACTGAACCAGCGACATCTTTTACTGAATTGGACCACCAGGGCCTCTGCTGCTGACCACCACCCAAGTTACCGCCCTCCTGAAGGCATCTCCCCCCATTCTCTGGACCTCAGTAACCCTGTCCTGTGTGACGTAAATGTGACCTGAGTTCCTTTATGTGTGGGAGTTTTCTGAACCCCACCAAAAACACAGAAGACCCCTAACAGACACAATAATGGGAAATAGCAGATGAAGTAAAATACCATAATTATGTGAAGTCCAATCTAACAGATGTAAAGGCTAGCACTACATATTCCTCTTTGTATGAGATTGTTGGTTAGTAAACACCACAGCTACAAGCAGAGGGCTTGGAAGAGCGACCGAGATAAGTGAATTGCTGCTCTTCTTATTTTTACTCTCAGAGGTGTTTGTTGACAGGGAGGCACAAAGTGCTATTTTTTAACATTTTTAAAATCTTATCTGTTTTTCAGATGCTTTTCGCAGCTGTTCAGTTCTGAAGAAGAGGAGGATTGTGCTGCTCGCTCTTCCTGGAGCTGGGAAGAGTTCATCAGGAAACACTATCCTGGGAGATGAGAGGTTTAGGTCTAGCTGTAACTTAAATTCAGTCACTGCTGGGTGTGCTGCTGGATCTGTGACGATGGAGGGTCGAAAGGTCACAGTAGTTGCTGCTCCAGGGTTCTGTGATGGAGTTATACCTGCTGAGAGCGTGTTCGAGGAGCTGCAGAAGATGATCAAGATGGTCGGGCCAGGACCACATGCCTTCATCCTTGTGGTTAAATTAGACAGACTCTCTGGGGTAGAAAGTGTTTGGTGGCAGCGATGCCTCAAAATACTCAGTGGTGCTTTTCACTCATGGCAACAAGCTGAATGGCGAGTTCCTGAACAATTTTATCCAGTCCAGTGGCCATGTTTCTAAACTGGTGTCCATGTGTGACCATGTCACAGCTAATGGGGGACACCACTGTCACACTGACAGGCTTGAGACAGTCTGTAAAAACAGAAAGAGATCCTCGTCAGGACTGCAGTTTGGATTTACAGAGACACTCCACTCACTCCATGAATTTGTAGTGTGGCTCTTAAAACATATTAGAGACTTATTAAGTGCAGGTGAATATATATGTGGTCAGGTTTGCAATCATGCATGTGATATTGCTTAAAAAAACTGATCAAGCAAAACAAATGCTGATTCTTTTGGAGTCCACCGTCATTGTTGTTGTCAGTGTCTCACTGCAGTTTGATGTCCACCAGATACGGCTGTGATCCATTAAACTTAAGGTAAAATATACTTCTTAAGTATTGAATTGTATATAATATTACACATTTGTAACGACAGTTTTTGTTCTGACTTTGTGCCCTTTCAATAATGAAATCGTGTGTATGTGTGTGTTTAGTTTCATAAAACATGAAAAAAATCTGAGTGTGGAAAATATCTTTTGTCTGATTCTGTACTTTTATTTTTTCTTTATGTTAAAGCATAAAACTGCCTTCTTCTGTTGTCCTTCAGATCTGACCTTTAGAAAACTGTAAAACGAGCTGATTTAGCATTTTTATATATAGCCAGTGTCAGTGGGAGGAGCGTTATGATCTCTGAGCTTCTAAATGTCAGCGCCGAGGAGCTTAATCAGCATTAAGCTAATGGGCCGGCGACTGAATGTTCAGACTTGACGAGGTCTAAACGCTCATCCATGTGTTTCTGTTGGAGTGTTCTGTGGCTTTCACTGTGCCGTCAAATTCTACTCATGTTACTTTGTTAGAATTTTGTACTGAATTAAAAACAGAAACCAGAATCAGGGTGGACTGTGAGGAGATGTCCTCCTGCAAGCTTGGAGCAAACTGCACAACAGAGGAGAAGGTGCAGTTGAACCTGTACAGTCCATCCCTGGAGAAATAAACAGAAGGATATGTGTGTGTGTGTGTGTGTGTGTGTGTGTGTGTGTGTGTGTGAAGATGATGCAATAGACCCGACGCTGCCAGAAATCTGCATCCAAGGTCTTGAGGCACTCTTTGTTATCAGCAGGTTTCTCCATAACTGTGGGAAGCTTATGGCCTTGCAGCTGCAGAGAAAGAACCAGAGGATAAAGGAGCTGAACAGTTTAGATTCTGTAACAAGGCTGGTGTGAGGACTTTTCACGCTGACCCCTTTGCAAAAGCTTTGCTCAACTAGAAGCCCTCAGAGGCCACAGAGCCCCCTGTAATACCAAGACACTTGAAAACAATAATAATTTTACCCTCATAATTTGATTCCTTCTTTATGAAAACCTGCCTCAAGCGCTTGGAATCAAATTGACATCACGTGCCTGTAGTGTAGTGGTTTACACATTTCCCTTACAAGTGATAGGTCCCTGGTTCAATTCCAGGTGGGGACACAAGCCCCTCTCACCATGGAGGGTTGCGCCAAGGAGGGGTATCTGGTGTAAAACCTCTGCCAAATTAACAATGCAGATTAATCCACTGTGGTGACCCCCTTGGAGAGAATATAAGGGAGCAGCTGAGGGTTTAAAAGCCATTCAAGAAAAAGTATCAGTAATGGTGGCGGATTGCTTAATGTCATCTTGGAGAGTGAAAGGATGTCTGAGAAATGGAGAAGGTGTGTAACGGTAACAGTCTTTTTGTATAAGGGTGATGTGTAGAGCTGTAGCAACTACAGAGGGATCAAGATAAGGAGCTCAGATTTAGTGGTTTGGAGACAAAGTCAGCGAAGAAAGGCTGAGATGGTTTGGACATGTTCAGAAGAGGGATAGTGGACATATTGGACAAAGAATGTTGAGGATGGAGCTGCCAGGCAGGAGGAGAAGAGGAAGATCACAGAGGAGGTTGATGGATGTAGTGAAGGAGGACATGCAGAGGGTTGGTGTGAGGGAAGAGGATGCAAGGGAAAGGGTGAGATGGAGGCAGAAGATCTGCCGAGGCGACCCCTAATGGGGAGAAAAAAGAAGAGTTTCAGCTACAGTTTGATGTCAGTAGTAAGTCTTATTAATAATTATTAATAGATCATAACAAGTGAATAAATAATTATAATAAATATTGAGGTCCTCTGTATAGATTTTGTTTTTACTTTGAACACCTGCCCCTTTAAAGGTCTTTGCACAGCCCTGGTGTTAAACCATATGAAGATGTTGTAGCCTACTGTAACTTTTATAGTAATTGTTAATGGAGCTGGAACCAAATTTCTTAAAACTGCAGCTTTTCTGCAATGGTAAAGAAAACAAATGACTGCGATTCGGCTCAGCTTCAGGATGTAATATTTTTCTCCTCATACTTCATCTGATTCCTAAAAATCTTCCATAAAATCTGTTCAAAACTTTTTGAGCCATGTTGAACGCAGACGGACAAACCAACAGACAGACAAGCAAACTTAACCTTCTTAGAGGAGCTCACAGTCATGTTCCCATCACAGTAATCATAGTGTGGAGCCTCTGGGGGTCGCTGTTGTCTTATTACAGTGAGCTCCCATTGCTGCGGTGAAAAAATGATTATAGCTTATAGTTAACATGTAAAAATGTTATGAAAGTGACCACAGCTCACCTTCATAGATAGATAGATTCCACATTGTGTGAGGATTTTTTTCATTTTTACTTTTTGTAAAGATGCACTCAGTGAGTGTTGAAGCTAGGCCACATATGTAGTCCTATAACAATAAAGAGACGTTAAGATGTTTCCTCATATAATTCTGTTCAGTTCTATTCTATTTATAAAGCACCAATTCACAACAAAAGTCGCCTCAAGGTGCTTCACACTGTAAGGTAAAGACCCTGCAATTTTAGAGAGAAAACCTCAAAAATCAGATGATCCCCTACGAGCAGCACTCGGCGACTGTGGGAAGGAAGAACACTCCCTTTTAACAGGAAGAGACCTCCAACAGAACCAGGCTCAGGGAGGGGCAGCCATCTGCCTGACTGGTTGGGGGGGAGGGGAGAGAGACACAGACTATGGGAGAGAGAAGACAACATTTAATGACATGCAGCAGTAACTAATGAACACATGGGGAGTGAAAAGAGGTGGGTGGAGAAGAAATGCCCAGCATAAGAAGCCCCCCAGCAGCCTAAACCTATTGCAGCATAACTAAGCCCTAACTATAAGCTTTATAAAAAGGAAAGTTTGAAGCCTGATCTTGAAAGTAGAGAGGGTGTCTGTCTCCTGAAGACAAACTGGGAGCTGGTTCCACAGGAGAGGGGCCTGATAGCTGAAGGCTCTGCCTCCCATTCTACTTTTAAACACTTTAGGAACCACAAGTAGGTCTGCACTCTGAGAGAGAAGTGCTCTACCGTCTGAGGCTGTGGCTCAGGAGGTAGAGCGGGTCGTCTGCCAGTAGGAAGGTAATGGCTCAATCCCTGGCTTCCCAATCCCACATGCCAAAGCACCCTTGAACGTGGGATTGCTCCTGATGTGATCAGTGTGTGAGCATGTGCATGAAAGCTAGAAAGCACTCAAGGCATAGGATGAACCACTGTATAAATTGCTGAATGAGGCTTTCAGTAGAAAAGTGCCAGGCCATTTACGATGTCTCAGCATCAAGTTGGTATTGGTTACAAGTGTCTCATCCTATTCGTTATCTTTGCATAGCTTCATATGTATAAGTACCTCGGTTTTATGTTATTTGAATCCCAGGATCCAGAATGATACCAAGATTCAGATCCGTTTGTGAAATTCTCTTAAGGATGTCAAGCCAGTATCTGCAAATATTATCTGTTAGGGTATGTCCTTATTGAGGTATGGTACAGAATGTCAAATGTTGCCCCTATCTCACAATACTGAAGAATCCCTCAAAAAAATCTTGGATCCACATCTGGATCAACTCCAAAAGTTCATTACTTCTAAGTTGGACCAAGCCCCAATGCGGGTAAAATACACAAACCACTAAACTAACAAACAAACGAACCAAACTAAAACATAACCTCCTTGGCAGAGTTAATTAGGCTGAAATTCATCGTTGATTCATTTGAAGAATACAGATTGCATTTATTGGTATTGCCTATTGTGCATTTTCTCCAAACTACTTTAAACATTGCCATTGAGAGTGATATCAGAATTGCGGTTGTACTGCCACTTCTCCATGAGAAGTGACAGTACAATGTACTCATTAGGAAATCTCCATGGCTGTCT
>VUQH01087814.1:0-16037 GCA_015106775.1 Etroplus canarensis
CTGGAGGGCATGGTGTCCGTGATTACCTACAAGAATGTCAAATTTGGACTCATCTGACCATAGAACACTTTCCCACTTTGAAACAGTCAATTTCAAATGAGTCTTGGCCCACAGGACACGATGGCGCTTCTGGACCATGTTCAAATATGGCTTCCTTTTTGCATGATAGACCTTTAGTTGGAATCTACAGATGGCATGGTGGATTGTGTTAACTGACAGTGGTTTCTGGAAGTATTCCTGGGCCCATTTAGTAATGTCAGTGACACAATCATGCTGATGAGTGATGCAGTGTCTGAGGGCCTGAAGACCATGGGCATCCAATAAAGGTCTTCGGCCTTGTCCCTTATGTACATAGACATATCCAGTTTCTCTAAATCTTTTGATGATGTTATGCACTGTAGATGATGAGAGTTGCAAAGCCTTTGCAATTTGACATTGAAGAACATTGTTTTTGAAGTATTCCTCGATCTTTTTATGGACTCTTTCTCAGATTCAAGCCTCTGCCCATCTTTACTTCTGAGAGACTCTGCCTCTCTAAGACGGCCCTTTTATAGCTAATCATGTTACAGACCTGATATCAGTTAACTTAATTACTTGCTAGATGTTCTCCCAGCTGAATCTCTTGGAACTTTCTTGCTTTTTCAGCCTTTTGTTGCCCCCGTGCCAACTTTTTTGGGACCTGTAGCAGGCATCAAATTTGAAATGAGCTCATTTAGTGGATGAAAGTGTACAATTAACCGGTTTGAACATTTGTTATGTTATCTATGTTCTGTTGTGAATAAAATATTGGCTCATGTGATTTGAAAGTCTTTTAGTTTTCATTTTGTTAAAATTTAAAGAATGTCCCAACTTTTCTGGAATTCAGCTTGTACAATAAGCATGTAGTAAACAAAGCCATTTATGCAGCAAAGTGCTGATCTATGAGGGCTTACTAGAGCATATGAGGCTCTCCGCATAAGCTGACAAAAAAGCAGCCAAAATGGATCTGTCTTCCCACACACCTTGAGCTGGCATGACTCACATGACCCATATCCATGTGCAGACACAGATAAACACACAGATGTAATCAGACAAGTACACAGCCACCGCCTACAGATGCAAGTGTTCCACTCTGTTAATCTAATCCCACTCTCAGAGTCTGGGAATGTACAGCTGTGGGTTTTTTACACACTCAATTCCCTGCCATTGGGAATCTCCTCAAGGTGTTCTGAGTCATATGTGTGTGTTTGTGTATGTGACGTTTGACTTCATCTAGTCTATGAGACCACAGAGTTGTGACCACATGGAGTTAAAGACTTTTATTGTTGTGACATACATATCGACACAGATGCAGCCACAAATGTGCAACCACAAATCCACACACCCACAGATTGTACATAGACTTGTACAAATGGAAGGAAATGCAAGGCATACTAATCTCTAAGGACACCAGTGTCTTACTACTGTGCGCCCCTTTTCGGTCTCACTTCATCTCCGCATATTTGTTTTGACAACAGCATGTAAAAAGAGAAGAAAGTGTTTCTGTGAATCATCATTTCTTTTAAGTAACTCCCAGTGATTTATCAGAAGACACTGGATGAAGTCCAGGATTTGAAAATTGTTGATTTTTGTATCATCCTTCATGCTGTATCTCTGCTTAGTAAGCATACTCCCAGTGTGACCACACTGTGAAGACCTGAATTGACTCACATGGAGGCATTTTCCCATTTTCTTATCTTTAAATAATAAGAACTCTATTGCAAAAGTGGTCAAACAATTGATTTAAAAAAACTGAAAATCTAGTCTTGTTAAAAGTAGCATACATTTTTTTCCACATAGATGTCATACTTTAATGTGGGGAAATGTGCCTGGCATTGTGTAATAGCATGTGATGTTGTATCTGTACTATGTGTGAGGGTGTGTGAGCGTTCTTTCCTTTTAATGTGTGTTTACACTAACCTTATTCCCTCTGGCATCCTAGCTAGCCCTCCTTTAATGATCTCAGTGGGACTGCTTGCAAATCAGGTGAGGTGGTGGATGCAATATGAACTCCATTGCGTATCTTACTCTTTGGTTCACACTAAACTAGGTGAGGACTGTCCTTTTTCAAGCATTGGAAAAATAAACAAAAACTCAAGAATTGTAATGGCTAAAACTTCAGGCAGGAACTTGGTTCATTAAGTCAAACACCTGCCAACAGAGATAAAAAATCATAGTAATTGTCAGGAGGTTATTATCTCCACACCGTCATCTTTGGTTCTCTGCTAAGGTTTCAGAGAAAGTTCTGAAATGGGTTACAGGGTACAACTGATAGATTGGTGCCTCAGGCTTAAAATCCTAGATGCCTGCATACCCGAAAACAGTTTCGTAACACATACATTATATATTACAATAAATTATATTTCATAGATTTGTTACAAAGGGCAATATTCAATTGCCCTATTACTATACCATCATGTGGAAAAAATAAACATATTTATGATTTGAACTCACCTGGACATGACCTGAACACATAAAACCAACCCTGAAATGCACATGGGAGAAGTTTGCCCTCTGGGCTTTTTGCCAGACAGGCTCTCTAAGACGTGGTTAACATTGCTGAAAGGGTGTACTTTAACCCAAACCATGATCTTTTCCTAAACCTAACCAACTGCTTTTATTGCCTAAACCTAACCAAACTGTGACTAAAAACTGAAAATAATACATAAAAATGGAAAGCTTTGTCTCTTAAATCATTCCATGCAAAGTAACAATGGCAAAATAGAAACTGTGTGTCATTACACTTCCAGCATTGAAACATACTCTAAACCTAAGCATTAAAGACATTAAGTTCCATCAAACAAAGATTACTGGGGCAGATTATGACAAGATGAAAAAGAGCCCATGAGAGAAAATGGAAAGAGAAAAAGCAACATTCTTTAGACATTTTGGTAAACTATAGCTCATTTAAACTGAATGTTAACTGATAAAAAAGCTAGGGTTGTCATTAACAGCAAGTAAAAAATGAAGGTAGTAAACTATTTATATAAAAGTCTGTGGAATGGACCAATGGAAACAGCTCCAGGTATTTTGCTCTGGCTGAGCAGATGAGACACTTATTCGGGAGGAAATGCTCAACCACTGCCTACATGAGATTTTGTGCTATTTACAGATGATTCGGCAGTATGCCAACTATGTCTGTGGGCTTTCGACTCATTTGTTTCTCTTACAGTTTACTGGCACTTTATTTGGTTCACCAGAGTTGATGCAGTGTACTCTGTCGGTGAAGAATACAAGAACAAATATTCAGTGACACTATCTTTCAACATTTCAGCCAGAGCATGAGGCACACAAGTGAAGACAAAGCTAAAACTAAAACACAGCAACTTATACTGTAAATACTCCAGTTTGTTTTTACACCAGCACTTTCATACGAATATGTACACAACGTTAGTTCAATTTTGAATTATAAAAATAATGCATAAGTTCTCAGATTTCAGCTGCATCTGCATGTCAGTGCCTCTTTACAACATGTTACCTTTCATGCTTCATATTATTACAAATTACAAAGTTGAAATTGTACTTGTAGTTCAAGAAAACAAGGAATATCATTGCAGTAGATATTTCCACTTAGAAATGGCTAAAAGAAGCACTGAGACAGAGCTGAGAAAATTCTGCTGGAATCTATAACAAATATACTTGGTGTGTTTTTTGAAATATTTCATGTCATCACAGTATTTTTAGTTTTGTAATTTTTGCTAAGGTTTTAATTAATGTTTGACAATTTTCATCTCTAAGGGCATACTTAGGTATCCCTCCCTGCATTAATAAATGCAAGGGAGCAAGTGAGGGCTTGCATGTTGGCCTTTTCAGCTAGTGAGAATGCAATGTGTATCTTGCTTTGTGCATACATCTTCACATGCACATACAAATGCAAGACGCTGGTGCATGCCAAGATATTTTCTTGAAATTGACCTACCTTTCAAATTAAGTACACCTCAGATTTAGACTGGCAGCTTGAAAAAAGGCTGTTACAAAGGCTGCTACAGTATATGTGATTTCTTAATGTATTGCATTGGGTGCTCAGTGGATGAACTTAAACACTAAGTGAAATTTACAAGAGAAAAAAAATTTTAAACGTAGGCAGTACTGTAAGCAGAGGTTAAAGAAATATAAGACATTATTTTAAAAATGACATATGAGTGTTTCAGAAATATGCCTGGGTTCAGAGGTTGTGACTGGCAAATGAAAAACATACCATTGCTAGAACACTGAGGACATCCAGAAGGACGGAAGAGATATCTTAGGAGAGGCGCAGAAAGGGGAAAGGTAAGTTGAGGTAAAAGGTCTGCAGTGGTGATATGGTTTTCATTCTCTGTGTACCAGATCTGTCATACAGCTGGACTGTGACTCTTCTCAATTCTTTTCTGTCTCCCTCTTCTGACACACCCTTCTCTTTCAATCTACACCACACCTTTTGCTAACTGCCTGGGGTTTTATTCCCTTGCCTATCAATGACACTTTTATCTTTTTGATTCACTCAGCCAACATTTTCAGGGCACACTACTTCGTGTCAAACATCACTCGTCCATTCTGTTGTTCTCAGTGGTTTATGCATGCGCATCCTGTACACCTGGATTCCTGACCTCACTGCCGCCTCCGACCTCATAAATCAATCAATCCTCTTATAAAGATTTCAAGGAATACCTCCTATGTCCCTCAGTATCACGTGCATTATTCTGAATGCTGATGGACGAATCTGGCACCTTGTTGTAATTTTATCTAGTGATCACCATACTTGTGCTCCTACAATAAATCAGAGTGAATTCATGGTATATAAAGGCTTATGGATGCTTGGCAGTAAGATGGCAGTAAGAAGCAAAAATCAGGCTTCAGAAGCAGTGCTGTGCATTAAAAACACACTTGACTTGCATGCAGAGCACACCTAGCACATTTTATGTTCTCATAATTGCAGAGATGAAACAACGCAGTTTATAGCCTTGCTCCTGCTCAGTCTGTCTCACAGAACACACACAGGCACACAAGACACACAGATACAGATCCACACACACATACAGACTTCCCATATCACTTGGAAGTGGAATAAAGTAATCTAAAGTAATAATTCTGAGCATTAAAAAGTATTGGACAGAAAAACTGCAATACGCACACATGTCACAACAAAATATTAGTATTAGTATCAGCATTGGTCAGTGTTGCTTGATTTATGTTGTTCACCAATAAAAACAAAGCCTACCCAGGCCAGGACCCAAAATATAACTGTCTCCTTCACTCAGACATGCTGATGACACACCTGGCAAAATACAGCATTACACTTACAGGGGGAATGCCACACCTGGCAGCAGCGAGGATGAGTTTTCCACCTTTTAAATGAGTGTGATAGTTAGGCTGGCACAACGAGGCAGACTGGCATGACTGAGCAGGTTCCACTTGCAGAGCCGGAGAGGATAAAGTGGGTGTGGGGATGAAAGGGAGGGGAGGTGGAGTGCCTGTTGCAAACTAAGGGAACACAGGCTGATTAGGGGCATGCTAGTTGGGGGCTGTGTATATTTCACTGCGGAAATAGTGCCGCAAAAGAATCCCAAACATTCCAGTGACCTTTCTCTCTGCACTACCCTAGCCCTACCATTAGGGCTCCTCACCACACCCTGGAAGCTCTTAGATCTGAGCTGTCACCGGTGGGCTGAAAGCAAATCAAGATAACCACAATACAGTGATGATTCAATCTGAAGGTGAATAAGAAACAAAGAAGAAAAAGTAATACTTATGAAGTTGAGAAGAGGAGCATGTAGAAGCAAAGAGTAAACGTTATTATAGTAAACAGGTATGAGCAGGACCACCAGTGTAGCTTCTTTTCTGCTACTTTCTGGTGTTAAAAAATATAATGCAGGCATGCCTGCCGAGTCAACACACAGTCTTGCGTTAGTCTACTACAGCTGTTTTCTGCTTCTTGACATCTGATGTCTGTTTAAATAAAAAACTTTTAAAAACTGCTTAATTCCTTTCATAATGTGACAGCAAAATGTGTGTACAGCCCATATTGTGGACAGATGAAGTCTTGACTTTTTTTGCTCCATCTGACTTTTACTTATGAAGCAGCTAAACAATTCCCAGTTAGATCTTTCATAAACCAAAGTCGAAGCCAAATCAAAACAAACAAACGCACTTACAGATAAGTACACGTGCACTCACCTGCAGTCATTTTCTAAAACTGTCTTTCGACCTGATTCATATGGTGATTCATATTCACACTAAACTCTAAGCTTTGGAAGGAAAACCTGTCTCACACACACTGATGACTAACAACAGCCTTCACTAAGGATAAAGCAGATTCAAAGAAAATTCTCCTCAGTCCACAGCATGCAACGGCTTTCTCAATTCCAATTCAACCATAATCATGGTCTCACTTTCACCTGTGTTTACATACAGACACAAATATACATGCACACTCATGCACAGGAACAAGGAAGGTTCAATATTAGGTAAGATAGTCTCTCCTCAGCTCACCTTTCTGGGCTGCACAGTGATTCCAAACTCCAATGTGTGAAGTGTGTGTCAGTCTCTCCTCTCTTTGATCTCTCTTCCTTTCCTAAACTCACTTCTCAACTTGCAGTCATCGCGTGGCGCTAGTCACGGTGAACTAAGGCAGAGGGAAAAAAAGAGGAGGGATGGGAAGGTTAGAGGGACAAACGAGTCCTGCCCAGAGTGATGAGAGAGGCTTCCAAAAATGCCCTCAGGAGAAAAAAGATCAGAAAACTGTGCTCCACTAAAATTTTTAACTTTCTCACCACTGCACTGTTTCCACTGATTACTTTTTACCAGGCTTGTTTTTCCTTCCTTTCTTTTTTCCCAGCAACTTTTAAAAGTTTTCCTTAAAACACTTTTGCCCTACTGAGGTTCGGCCAATCAGTAAACCACGCTTTCTCTTTTAAATCGTCCTTTTTTTCTCTCATCTTCTGCCACTCTCAAGTTCTCCTTCTCCCTGCTGCCGCCTGTCACTGTTTATATAAATTTGTCTGAATTCTTTCTCTCCGTCTGCCTGCTTTTCTCTCTTGAATACACACACTACACTTACAGCACATGCTTTACCTCACACTAACTCCGGTGTGCCGCTGTATGATGAAGGAAACACACCTACTATTACTGAAGTGTGTGCAAGTACGTGTGTGCATGTGTGCATAGTAGAGAGATTACTATAGTGCAAAAGATGGACTCCTGTTGGAGTTTGCTGGCCATACTGTTTCAACTGTCATCTGGTTTCAGGAACTGTTAAATTGATACTACAAATCTGTGGGCGACTGGGGGCATTTCATAGAAGATCCAGAGAAATGCAAAGATCTGTTAATGATTTACTGATGACTGCATGTGACATCGCATATTATGGCCTCTCCAGCTGCAAGACACTCATGCAAATGCACACACATGCATCTTGCACTTTATGGGTTTAATAGCCTTGACATTGTCTTTCCAGAATGTGAGTAATGCACTATGCTTGTTGGGAGGCAGGCGTGCAAGTTCAATGGCAAAGCTAAGGGGAGCTACTGGGAAAAAGTAAAAAGGGTTGCTGCTAAATTGTGAAATGACTGTTAATGGAAAACTGACAGACTTTCCCAAAAATCCATTAACCATTTGTCTCAAATTTACAAGAATATCTCAACCCTAGGCTCTGTATGTGATGCAAGGTTTCCTCTCTGTGGAGCTGAGTATGACTGGCTGTAATCCAGAACATTTGGCTGGTGTCCAGCGAGGTTATTGTCTACCCATTAACCTCTATCTGTTTGCACGTGGACCAGTGTGCCTGTGCCTGCTCCCTGCCATGCACTAAGCGTCATCCTCATGTTTGTGTTATCCTATGGATTAGTACTTAAAACATTGGCCGTGTACTGTATATGTCAACACATACCTTTCTTGTCACTACTGACACTCATATTCACACTTTTGGCTTAATCTCAAAATTTTGTTTGTTAATTATTATAATATTGGCAGTCTGTCTCCTTTCTTAGTTGTGACCTATAATGTAACTATAACAATCTTTGTTACTACATGTAACTTAGACTTGTAGCGGAAAAAGTGATGGGGTCAAAAGGAAGAGAGTATATTCACTCCAGGTCTTCAGTCATCTTGCAACCTGATTAGGAGATAAGCCAGAGCAATGCTGACAACAGCTTTCACAACATATCCCAGCCCTGTGGCAGATGAGAGAATTTCAACAACCAGATTACAATTCCAAGTCATCATAATGATCCCAACTATCAGCTTGGCTCCAGCTTCATTTCCACATTTTGGATATTGCTACAATAACCATCAGCCACATCCTCACCAGCTTTTAACATGCACACCCCTCCGCTGAAAATAACTGCTTTACAATCCTATGCTTGATTCTTCCCCATACTCCCAGGGAATGCTGCTTTAATCAAAGTCGAGTGCATAAGGGCAGTGTGTGATTCAGCGCTCAAATTATGAGAAAAATCCTGTTTACACACATGGAGCTCTTGACCTATGAGTCACTGTGTAATCTTTGAGAATCTGGCACAGCTTCCTTCTCTCCTGAATGGTCATCCCTCACTCCCTCAAGTCCCGTTTGTCTAGTTTAAAACATTTTCATTTCTCTCACTCTCATTCAGCAATCTTAAAAGAGAGGATAAATTCTGTCATAGATCCAAATGTATTAAGACATAACAACTGTTCATATATTTAGGCCAGTATCCCAAATGTCTGCATGTACAGTTTGTTACTTTATCAGTCATTCTTTGTGGTTTTGTGTGATTGTGTAACTTCAGTATCAGACACAGTGTGGGAACTTTGAGTCCCGAGATTTACACAGAGTTTTCTGCTTTGTATGTGTGCACAGATGTTCTCACAACACATCTTTCTTCCTAGCATATTTGGGTAACCTAGCCACTGATACAATTTCTTGACAGATTTTATTCACAAATTAACATTTTTATTTACAAATAAACATTTCAACCTGATTTTTTGTATATTTACAGATTTACAAAGGTTGGCTTTTAACTACAAACTTCAGTTATTTGTGAAAATCATTTTATAAGCATAATCATCAACTTAATCAATGTTTTCCATTATTCTTGTAACAACTGACTGCAGTGGCATCTTAACATCTTCTATTGCATTTAGCACACAGGCCATTAGGATTTGTATTTGAGAACATCTAAATTTTTAAACAAGCTGCTGAGACATAGCACTTTCATCTACAAATTCAACTTCATGGTGGACCTTGAGGAAAAGTCAGGGCATCACAGGATGTCATGAGGACCATGTCTTGGACAATGTCTGTCCAAGTTTGATAATGAGATACATTTTATGAACAACAGCATTGGGCCACACCTTTTAATCACTGAATTCAGGTTTTTCATTTAGTCCCATTGCCACAGGTGTATAAACTTAAGCATCTAGCCCCTCTGCCCTTATGGCCCTGTTACACCATGACGATTTAATAAGTTTATGCCGACGCATTCAAATTCCCTTAAAATGCTGGCATACACAGAACAATGATGTTAAATGGATGTATACATAACATATATGCTAGCGTACTGCCGGCATTCACAACTTGAAGCCCGTGTGAAAAACATGTTCAGTTTGACTGGATCATGTCAAATACATCTATAAACATCAATATCTGTTGGAGGTATGTTTGATATATGTTACACATATGTTAAAAACATGTTACTCATAGCTTATTAATATGTTTTGGGTACCTCCATGTATTTTGACATGAGTAACTTGAGTCTCCATATACATTAAGTACCTGCAGCATATGGTCCTCGTATGTGGGACGTATGAGCCATACGCTGGCAAACGATGGAGATTTTGTGCATGTTCAAAATTTTCAAGCAACCTTACTGTACTACCACAGTATGTATATCGGTGTACTTCATCATGCTCCTAACTTATAAAAATATCCCTAGAAGTTAATTGACGTTTGTCGGCGTATTCAGTTTTTTTTCCAATGTCGGCATATGCGTGCTAAAATCGTCAAGGTGTAACAGGGGCTTTACAAGCATTTGTGAAAGAATGGGTCGTTCTAAAGAGCTCACTGAATTTGAGCATTCACGCACTGTAAGAAGATGCCACCATTTCAACGTCAGTTAGTGAAATTTCTTCCCTCCTAGGTATTTCATGAGTAACTGTCAATGGTATTACTGCAAATGGAAGCAGTTAGGAAACACAGCAACTCAGCCACAAAGTGGTAGACCGGATAAAGTTACAGAGCAGGGTTGCAGAGTGCTGAGATGCAGAATGCTTAAGAGTCACCAACACTCCGCTGACTCAAAAACTGTTTCAAACCCCCTGTGGCATTAACATCAGCACAAAAACCATATGCTGGGAGCTTCGTGGCATGATTTTGCATGGCTGAGCACTTGTATGAAAGCCTGACATCACCAAGCACAATGCCATGTATTGGATGAAGTGGTGTAATGCACACCATTACTAGACTCTGGAGCAATGGAAATGTGTTCTGTGGAATGACAAATCACACTTCTCCGTCTGGGAGTGTGATAGATGAGTCTGGGTTTGGTGAATACCAGGAGAATGTTATCTACCTGATTACATTGAGCCAGTGGTGAAGTTTGGTGGAGGAGGGATAATGCAGTGGGGATGTTTTTCTGGGGTTGGTCTGGGCCCTTTAGTTCCATTGAAGGGAAATCTTAATGCTTAACATTGCATAACAATGCCTAACATTGTCCAAGACATTTTGGACAATGTTATGGTTCCATTTGAACCAGTTTTGGGGAAGGCCCTTTCATGTGCACAAAGTAGGGTCCATAAAGGCATTGTTAGATGAGTTTAGTGTGGAAGAAATTGACAGGCCCAAAAAGAGCCCTGACCAGAACCCCATCAAACACTTCTGGGATGAACTAGAATGGAGATTGTGAACCAGGCCCTCTGGAACATCATCAGTGTCTGACCTCACAAACACTCTTCTAGATGAATGGGCAAAAACTCCCAAAGACATACTCCAAAATCTTGTAGAAAGCCTTCCAAGAAGAGTGGAAGCTGTTATAGCAGCAAAGGGTGGACCAATTCTATATTAATACCAATGGATTTTGAATGGTACATCATAAAAGCTCCTGTAGGCATAATGTGTAGGTGGGCCAATAATTTTGTCAATTTTGTGTATTTGATGATAATATCAACATGCTAGGGAAACCCAAAAGAGAGTGAGAGATTCATCTAATCATTAGGATACTTCCTCAGGGCATCATGAATATGAACACTTTACCCTTTTCCAAAATTGATGGTTGTGGTCTATTTGTATTTTGTGAGGTACTATAGTACCAAACAGATTAGAGTGTTAGGTAGCAAGGCAAACCAACATTTCCATCCGCTGAGCCACAATATTAGAGTCAGCGCTGTGAACAAAAACTGCAAGCAAATCTGGTGGGTTGGATGCTGTTCAATTTACAGTCTCATGTGTCTCTTAGCCAAAAGACCCTTACTGACCCTGATAACCAAACCTGAGAAAATACTACCACCTTGTACATCTGAAATACTGTGATGACTAGTAAACACACTTTCTTAAATCAGCAGTGACCCCGTGGCCTGAGACTGCAAATCATCTCCAAATGTATCATCATTTACTCTGCTTACTGGGATCTTGTAGCACTCGAAGGGAGTGGAAGTGTTATTGTACACATTAACTGGAAATTCTGCATTGTGATTCCAGTTAAAACTAGAGCTTACGGTCATTCACAGGGAGCATGATAAGAAATATAAAGGATGACAGCACTGACTGGAAAATTAGTAAAATAATGTGTTTTTATTTCATGGACTTGAGGTTTGGAAACATTAACAATAACCAGAATCATTTAGTCACCACTTTGCAGTATAATGGCACAGGGCAGCAATAATTCCTGTAAAGGCAATGAAATACAATCCCTGGAAAATTAAACAGCATAGATTGGGATTTTTAATTTTATAAGTCATTTTTGGATTCATTACAGAAGGATTGCCTTCCCACTTTGAGTCATACCCATATCTTTTCACCAAAACCTGACATAATATCAAGATCACCCATGTCTCATAGTGTATGGATTGTCTGCTTGTTTGGCAGGATCTCCTTCAGTATTTTATCAACACCTGTTCTGTCATTCTTTGTGGTCTTATTAGCAAAAACAACAGACAGTTGCTTCTATGGATAAAAGTGTAGATGTTACATGTCAGTCCATAAAGGTATTCTACTGTCAGATAAGCATATTCCCATAATCTCTGTAAAAATAGACAGAAAATGAAAAATTGGACAGAATGATGAATGACAATAAGTCCCCATAAACAGTCTTAGAGAAAACAGAAATGTAGCTTTCGCGCTAAAAAAGCATGCATCTGCGTTAGGTTTGGTGCATGGGTGATTTCAACTGATAATGGGTGGAATCCAAGCCCAGCAGTCATAAATTCTTCACTGGATGACTAAACTGAAAGGCAAAGAGAAGGTAAAGAAGCTGTTGTGTAGAGGTGCATATGTCAGAGAAAAAGAAATGTTGAGTGAGAGAAATGCAAAAGAGAGACCGAGCCAGAGAAATCAAAAGTTCTTCCATGTGACCTTGTTTGCAATAACATCTGCTCCAACATATACTTGCCGCAGGAAACAGGCATGCGAGTTGATGCAGGCATAAGCTTGAGAGTAACACATGACCCCACTACAGCATCAGCCCTATAAGGATCAACATATGGCAGGTACATATTCTGATATGAGTCATAGCACCTTTGGTTTTTCCATGACTTCACATCAGTGGTGGCATAAACAGACTTTAACACCAATTTTGACATACAAAATAGAAAGTAATGTAAACAATTAATTAAAAAAAATATATTAACATGCCCTTCTTTTCCAAGCATCACTTCCTTTAAGCTAAAATATTCTTCTGGATAGACATCTGGAAAGTTTTCACAGAAGACACAGAGAGAGATCCAATTTTCATGAATCTTCAGTACACACAGGCTAACTAAGGCTATGCTTACACTGCATGCAATTTAAATTTTTTGCTGAGATCCGATTTTTTTGTGTGGTCATTCACATCACAATTTAAATGAGATCGCCATCGGGCTCCACTGTGAACAGTCTACAGCCCTGAAGTGACGCGCATACGCAAAAGAAGACATGACGTTGTGTTTACACATCAGCATACGCATCAGCATGTGAGTAAAACCTCACTTTCTTTCCAATGACTAGCTTCATCAATGGTGTCTGTCATGCTTGTTTTATGCACTGTTTACATTTGATCTTGCGGCTTTAGCATCTCACTTAAGTGATGTAAAAGTCAGATGAAATGCGACATGAATATTCAGACTGAGTTCGCTTTGAAAAACAGCAGATATACAGTATATCTAATTTAGGACCACATATGAAGGTGGTCTGAATTTGATTTGAAAAAATCTGATCTGTGCTGTTCAGACTGTCAGATATGAGTCACGTTTGAGAAAAAAAATCAGATTCGGGCCACTTTTGCCTGCAGTGTGAACACAGCCTAAGAGACAAGCTGCTGGGAAGACAACAGATTAGTCATGTTCACGACTGAAGTTAGAATTATGTTACAATGTTTCTGATCTTGAATCTTTCTGATTCCTACAATCAAAATAATCAGTTATTGATAATTAAACATACTGAAGCTGGACCACTTATTTAAGAGAATGTCTTTACTGATTTTTTGATGGTTTGTTTGTGCAGATACAGTAAATGGTTATCGTTTTTATGCTGGAAAAATAAATAGTTTCATTATTTTTTATGTTCACATGACTGTAATGAACATGCTATGTTTGTAAAAAATGCAGTGCTACATAATACGTCATTAAGTTCAGAGCATTCAGATGAAAACTTTTGTCAGGCGTGATCAGCATGTTATATGAAATATTTCGACAAAGCATACCCTGGTCTTAAAAAGTTCAAACAGACATTAGTCCATTGTTTTCCAGGATTCTGTTAGCTCCATCAAATAGGACCATCCTACAAAATGGTAACATCTTAAGAGCAGCTTCATAGGCTCCCAAGACCAACGTCTGCCTATAGTCCCATTGTTTGCAATACAAACAACATACCAGATACTTTAGTATCGATGCACTGATCTGATTTTGGACTCAAAAAGCTGGATCAGGTATAGGCATTAGGCCAATCTATAGCACTGACCTATTCAGTCAGTTCTATGTTGTTCTGTGTTTATGACATGATGCATCTGCAACAGAGCATCACTTCCTAGTGGGAGATCCTAACATAATGGAGGAAGCTTGACCGAAAAACTCTGATGATGGGGATTTCCCCTGGCTTCTCCTTGTCTCACTTGCTGTTACTAGCTGAGTTTGCTATAACACTTAAGGGGTAGCTTTTATTGCATTTATGGTAATGTAAAATGCCACAAGTTGAATTAATACATTTTTCTTCACCTGTCTCTTGTCAGCTCCAGCACACACAACCCATTTACGTGTTTAGAAGTGCACACACAGTATGACTGAGAGTAAGGAAAGGAGATACCAGCATGATCAGTCTAGAATTGAAAAGGAAATTTGTGAAAATAAATTGGGTGAATAATGAAAATACCATTAATTAAACCCTCTGAGTTCTAAGTCATCATAGGTAACCAGACCCAAATGGAATCTGCAAATTTTTTCATGGTTTTCTGCAGTGATCCAGGGGGGAAAATGGTTTTTGCTTGTTACATTATCAATGATTGGTAAAAAAATATCCTGCTCGTTGTTTCCTGAACAAATATGTTGATTTTTTTCAAACAACAAATAAACCTAAATTTTCTCAACATTACAACAGGCTGAAATAAATATCAATTAACTTTAATCGGGAATATTTCAGGACATGTTTTCAGCACAGCCTTTTCACACTCATCAAAGTCACAGCAACAGAAAAAAAATGTAAATATTTTTTGATATGCGTTAGTTGGAATTATTATTTTCTTTGTTACCAGATTGTTATGTTACTTTGGAGAGCAGTTTAATAAAAACAAAAATGATATATTCTGGCTTGGGGTTACAGTCTGATAGATACCAATTATCGCCAAGAACTCCAGTATCAAGTACTTGGCAATGACACTCGGATTCAGTATTGAATTGGAACTGGAAAACGGTGAAATACAACAGATAAAACAAAACATCCCTTGGTATTTTCCCCCCAAGGAGTTGCCAAAGCAGATTGATCCACATTGGTAATTTAGCAGAGGTTGCATGCTGGATGCCCTTCTTGAAGCAGCCCTCCATAATTCATAAAATTGTTACTTTTATGACATAGAATAATTACATAAATAAACAAACTATAATATTACGAATGATAATACATTTTACTGTTTGCTAACACTAAAATTTAGTTAAAATTTCATTTACAGCTTATAAGCAATGGTTATTATGGTGTTACATTAGTTTGAAATAATCAAATTAATTTTTTTCTAATAAAATCATTAACACAGCCTGTATTCTGAAACTGTGCCATTAAATAAACCCACAGGACATTCATAATTTTGGAAAGTCAAACAGTCATTGCCACAGCCATTCCTTCTGCGTAGCCAACCTGTGCCCACCATCCATTTTAAAAAAAAAATGCTGTTTTGGATAATGTAGTTACAGTGGGTACGAAAAGTATTCAGACACCTTTAAATTTTTCACTCTTTGTGTCATTGCAGCCATTTGCCAAAATCAAAAAAGTTCATTTTATTTCTCATTAATGTACACTCAGCACCCCATCTTGACAGAAAAAAAACAGAAATGTAGAAATTTGTGCAAATTTATTAAAAAAGAAAAACTGAAATATCACATGGTCATAAGTATTCAGACCCTGTGCAGTGACACTCATATTTAACTCACTTGCTGTCCATTTATTCTGATCCTCCTTGAGATGGTTCTGCTCCTTCATTGGAGTCCAGCTGTGTTTAATTAAACTGATTGGACTTGATTAAGAAAGGCACACACCTGTCTATATAAGACCGTACAGCTCACAGTGCATGTCAGAGCAAATGAGAATCATGAGGTCGAAGAAACTGCCCAAGGAGATCAGAGACGGAATTGTGGCAAGGCACAGATCTGGCCAAGGTTACAAAAGAATTTCT
>VUQH01087815.1:0-21895 GCA_015106775.1 Etroplus canarensis
GGACACATTGCACACTGTGCCAAGTTTTCGATTAAGAGCTCTTTGAGAATCAATTTGTTGGTGCATAAATAC
This sequence comes from Etroplus canarensis, assembly GCA_015106775.1. Classification (NCBI taxonomy): domain Eukaryota; kingdom Metazoa; phylum Chordata; class Actinopteri; order Cichliformes; family Cichlidae; genus Etroplus; species Etroplus canarensis. Next base: position 73 of record VUQH01087815.1, read on the forward strand.
TATTTTATGCCTGTCAAACTGTGTTATCTTTGGCATTTTTCATAGATTCAAACACAGACATGGGAACAAATTATGTATATTTGCAACAGGCTACTAGTAACAAAGTGCCTAAAGTTATAAATTAAAATTGGTTCTTTGCTAAGTTGTCTGTTATGTGTAGCTACAACGGTGCTAAATTCCTTGTATTAGGTTCCTTTTTTATGCTTGAATGATTCATAGGTCAGTGTCAAGTGACTTAACAAACAAAAAAGCATTCCTCTGAAAATGCTCAGATACAAAGACTGGACTGAAAATGATTGAAAAAGTAGCCAGTGTCCAAAGAAAAACTTTGACAGACCTTCAGAAAGCCTGGAGAACTATTGTTCAAGACCACTTTAAAGATGACAAGAAATTCTGGCTCTTGGAAGCCAAATGTAAAGAAATGAGGGGTGTCTAAAATACTGTATTATGTAAATATTATGAATAGACTATATGTAATACTGTGTAAATATATTATGTAAATATAGTCTGGAAGATGACCTGACAAACATATATTTCTGTTTTTATTAATCACATGTTTCATCTAACATTTAAAATGAGTCATTATACTGTATAAAAATATTCCACCTGCTTTAAGCTTCTTGCTGATGCATGTTCAATGCTTGTCCAGACACAGCAGGTCTTCTCATATTTCTGCAATGACCACCATTGAGGACACTGAAATGCAGTCTTTTGGCCCGGAACTGCCTGCCATGTTTGATGGCATGAAGCTGGCGGCAGTGGCGACCATCCTCTACATAATTGTCCGCTGTTTGAACCTCAAGAGTCCCACTGCCTCACCAGAGATCATCTATCAGGACACGCCGCTCAGTCACTACCTGCTCAAATCCTGTCCAGTGTTGACCAAAGAGTGAGAGATTTTATTATTATTTTTAAAGATTTGTGATGCATCTTGGATGTTTTGTATTTGGACTTGATCATGAACCACTAACATTCTCACCTTAGATATAGAATAAGATTTATCCAAAAAGTTATGAAATTACTGTGTTACACCAGCAATACAATATACGAAAAGAGTGAAGAGCCTAACAAATTCAAAGCTAACATTATACACTAAGGAACTCAAATCTAAAATGAATGCAGTTTTTATTGTATGACACTCTGAATCGGTGCCTGTGGCAGTGAAGCTGAAAAGGTGTCGGAGAAAGTGTTCAGCCGCATGTCCGATGAGTGGTGCAGAGGGTGCTCAGGATCCATCATCCACAGCCATTCAGCACAGCCACAGTCATTTGGATGACCTCTGCGTCAGCTAAAGGAGGAATCCAAACAGTTTGTTGATTCAGACAGCAACAATGACACATTTCCTTAGCGAGTAATATGGTTGCAATTCCACAGCAAGCAGTTAAATTTAAAGGCCACAGATATGTTTCCCTTGCAGCATCATGTCCAGCATTGCAGCACTTTTAATCACAACTAGTGTAGTCCTTTCACAGCTTCTTCTCACGCTTAAATTAATGACCCTGAAGCCAGGTACAGTCACACTGTGATCTGGGGAGGTTAAGTATGGGAGCATTTCGCTACAACACTGCTGTGCTCTATGAAGCACATCAAACTACATTTGCTGTGTCCCCTTTGATCTTAATGAGCTCACCGAGCTCCTCCATATTATTGTTCAAATGCCTCACATCTACCACAATGACCATTGGAACAGTTCCAGCACTGAAACTAAGTGACAGGAAAAACAAAACAAAAATATATACATGTGCAACATATTTTTAGTGTAAGCACAGTGTCTGGTGTCTGTAGCAGGAAGAAGTCTAGAAAAGGTACCAGCAACAAAACAAAAGCCAGATTTTCAAAACAGACAGCCTTCTTCCTGCAACTGTCCCAACTCTGATCTAAGCTACTCCACCAGATGAGCACCAGCATATGAATGTGCTTGATATGCTGTAAAAGTGGTGAATTACAAATTTTGTATTACCTAGATTTGAATCCTGCTCTCACAGGTCCTTAGGTCCTTAGCTTTGCCCTTTGCACAATTGCATATGTTGACTTTAAAGTTCTTTATTCTAGTTTATGAGACTCACCTAAGGTGGCCTGAAAAGACCTGTTGTTGGCTAAGTCACACATTAAGGGCTAGATTTCCTAAAGCCTGGAAGCAGAGCCTAGAGGAGGTGCTGGAGTAGTCAGAGACATTGTAAGCATCCTCAGCACTCCTGCTTCCCATTTGCCATGGATTTGACTCAGTACTGCACATACATGCAGATTTCATGTCACTTTAACTATTAAAATAAAAGGAACTTAAAATAATTGACCAAAAAGCTGCCTAGAGGTGTTGTTAAGATTGCTGCCAAGTGGCAAGACTTGTCCCTAAAAGTAATTAAGTCTAGTTCTTTCTCAGAATTGAGAATTACAGTATGCAGAAAGGTTATTGTAGGTTTTTCTTTAAGTGAAGCTAAAATCAGGCTGCCCACCTGCACTTAAAGGATTACCCCAATAATTTTAACAAATCAAGGATAAATCAAGGATATTCAACAACTTTTTCTGCCTTGTCAAAACCTGGTACCAACATTACCCACCGTGAAACTCAATCATATACAGTTTGGTCACAGATTAGGGGTGCATTCAACCCTGAAGAAAATGAGTAAAACATTTATTTAAATGGAAAAGATGATGTGTTGGACACCCTGTCACATCACCTGTTAAGTGAATGGTGTGCACTGCCCATGATAAAACGACAGGGTTTTATACACAGCTACTGATAAGGTAACACCTCTGAGTCACTCAAAAAAAAACGCATACCTCATTGCCTGTTGCATACTATTGCACAACTATTCAGAGAAACATGTTGTTCATTCCGTTCAGATGAAACATCCCATGGATATGTTATGGCAGTAGAAGCTTATTTAGTCTCAAGCCGCTAGCCTCGTATAACTGAGGGAGGTTTGGTAACTTTCTGACTCCAAGCCTGAAGCTTCCATTTAGCAACAATTGTCTTTTTTTCCTTGAAAACTCTCTTTACAGGGTGGGAATGTTTTATTTATCTACCTCACAGTATACATAATAAGATAAGGAAAAGTCAATACTAATGGCCAGTTTCTTCTTTGTGTCATAGCACTGCTGTTTGTTTTTGAACAGGAAGGAGCAGTGTGTTGACTGATGACACATAGTGTGAATGTGAAAGTTAAGATAAACTTGACTTTAGCTGTACTTATCTTTCCATCAAACATGCTGGTGTACTCTGTTGTTATGTAATTTGATCACATGAAAATGTCAACTTCAAATTAGCAACCTTCTGTAGCTCAGAGTTCAAGGTTATCTTAGGTGAGTGGGTTTTCAGACTGGTTATGTTCTGAAACATCTTTAGAGTAGAGGTTATGTAATATGAGGCTTGTCCTTCTCTACAGATACATTCCTCCCTTACTGTGGGGGAAGAGTGGTCACATCCAGACGGTCTTGTATGGCAAGATGGGACGCATCAACACTCCGACACCCTGCGGTGTTCGCATGTTCCTCCCAATGCAGGATGGTGCCACGGCGACCTTTGACCTCTTTGAAGCTCTTGGAGCCAACAGCACTGGAGGTCAGAGGCAAATACTAATCTGTTTCTGGTACACCACCAAAGCAGCTGGTTTGATTACAGAATGACTGATGTGCTGTTACTTTAAAAGCCCACTAATTGTTGTTCTGTTAAGTTGTTTTTTATTTTCATGTCTTTCCTCCTGAGTTTTATGTGCTTGTTTGGACCAAGAGAACATCAGCCTCATGTAACATGCAGCTCTTGCTACCCTGTGCATGAGCAGGGGGAACTTTAATGAACTCCCTCGAGGAAAGATGCCATCAATTTCAGCAGCGAGTTGAATCAACACATAAACTAAAAAAAAAAAAACCCATAGTGACATTCACTTTTATGACAACTTATGAGTCCAATTTTTGTTTGTCATTGTGTTCCCTTTTCTGTGTCTCTGTGTGCATTTTAGATGACATTACCATGGTAATCTGTCCTGGGATTGGTAACCACAGTGAGAAGAACTACATCCGCACCTTTGTGGATTATTCCCAGCGGCAGGGTTACCGGTGCGCCGTACTCAACCACCTGGGAGCCCTGCCTAATGTTGAGCTCACCTCACCTCGCATGTTCACCTATGGTAAAAAGGGAATACCACATCATCTTATTTTATGATTAAAAAAAAATTTTACTTGCACAAACAAGACCTTTAATTCCATGTAATTCTTTCAATATCAAACTTTTAGATTCCTAAATATCCTAAGGTTATAAATAAATTAAAAAAAATAAATAAATAAATATATATATATATATATATATATATATATATATACACACACACACACACACACACACACACATATATATATATATATATATATATATAAATAGACACACACACACACACACACACACACACACACACACACACATATCCTCCTATCAACTATGTATAGACTCACCGGCTACTTCATTAGGTGTACCTGTTCAACTTCTTGTTAATGCAAATATATATTGAGCCAGTCATAATAACAGCATCTCAGTCTATTTATGCAAGTAGAGATGGTCTGCTCAAGTTCAAACCAAGCATCAGGCAGCACACTGGCTTAGTGGTTAGCACTGTTGCCTCGCAGCAAGAGGGTCCTGGGTTCAAAACCAGGAATGTTTCCAGTACCTTGTTGAATCCATGCCATGAAGAAGTTCTGAAGGGAAAAGGGGGTCAAACACAGTACTAACAAGGTGTATCTAATATGGCCAGTGTGTGTGTATCACTGCTACTCATTTGTAAAAGTGTCTCTTTTACATTCAGGTTGTACCTGGGAATTTGCTGCCATGGTGGGCTACATCAAACGTGCTTTTCCCCAGACTCAGCTGGTGGTTGTGGGCTTCAGTCTGGGAGGAAACATCGTCTGTAAATTCCTGGGTGAAAACAGATCCAACCAGGAGAGAGTGCTCTGCTGTGTCAGCGTCTGCCAGGGTTACAGCGCCCTCAGGTTGGTAAACTAACAAAGAGATTAACAGAAACAAGGCTACGTTCACACTGCAGGCAAAAGTGGCCCAAATCCAATTTTTTTTCCCATATGTGATTTTTTTAAAATATGTGGTCCTAAATTGGATACATATCCAATGTTTTTTAAAGTGACCTGAGTCTGAATGGTCATGTCTCATTTCATCTTTTACGTCACTGAAGTTAAACAGACATGACAATTCTGTGCTGGAGGAGGTGAGACGTGGCAAGATCAAATTAAAAAAATGCATAAAACACGCGGCCGTGGTGCAGTGGTAGAGCGGTCGGTCTCTGATCAGTTGATTGCAGGTTCGATTCCCACTCTGCCGGCCCATGTGTCGATGTGACCTTGGGCAGGACACTTAACCCCACGTTGCTCCTGATGGCCTGGTTAGCGCCTTGCATGGCAGCTCTGCCGCCATCGGTGTATGAATGTGTGTGAATGAAAACGCTATATAAGTGCATGCCATTTACCATTTACGCATGACAGACACCATTGATGAAGCTAGTCATTGGAAAGAAAGTGAGGTTTTATTCACATGCTGATATGTGTAGCATCCGTATTTACTTCCATAAACACAGTGTGCAGCGTGTGATGTCACAGCTTCTTCTGCATGTGTACATCACTTCAGGGCCGTAGACTGTTCATACTGGAGTCTAATGGTGGTCACATTTAATTTGTAATGTGAAGGACCACACCTAAACTGAATCTGTAACTGGATTCTGCAATAGCACAGATTGTTTTAGAAGTATAAATTTCGGGGGGGCCGTTTTATTACCACTTTATAGGGCAGAGTCAACAAAACTAGACTTATTTTAGAAAGACTTTGCTATTATATTTTGTAACAAATTCATTATACCTGTGCTAAATAAAATACTTTGTTGAATTGCATATTACTAACAGATCTATTACAGTTGTTGTGGTAGGTACTGAGTGCAACATAAGGCTATATAACCTACAGTGGTCATTTTAAAGTTTTTTTTAAGCTGAAGTATCATAAATGTGGTTTGATGTATTGACTACTGCTACGGTGACTTCTCATTTTGTAACATGGTTCTGTTTTTACATTTGTGTGCTTCTGTGTGTTTAGGGCACAGGAAACATTCCTTCAGTGGGACCAGTGCCGGAGGCTCTACAACTTTGCGCTGGCAGAAAATATGAAGAAGATCATTCTGTCACACAGGTGGGGCAACACAATATTTTCAGTTACTGATTAACGACTACAGATATCTAATACACCTCAAGTTTATGAGTGTCATTCAGAAATAAAGTACAGCATTGATTTATTCTGCTCTGTAGGACAGAAACAAGCTTGAGACTTGCTCGTTCTAAGTGGGACTGAATCTCTTGTCTGTAAATTATTGCAGTGGGTTTCTGTAGCAAACCTGCCCCCAAAGAACATTTGTATTTCCTTGATTATTTCAGCTTACAAGAGAAAAGAAACCATCATTAGATGTCAGCCTGATGCTGAAACATTCATCTAAGTGTCTTAATTCCATTATCTACAATTTAGTTTTATAATTCATTTGTGGAAAAATCATACAAATAGAAGCACTTTTCAGCCAAACAAAGATATCGTCTCCTGCCTTGATTGACCACTGAGATTTATTATAAACCTTAAAGCTCATACCCACCACTGTACCTTGTGTGCTTAGGTTGGGTGGTCTGCTTTGTCATACTGTGGACTCAACTACTGGTACATTCTGAATTATAAGGCTATTCTTGATTTAATTCCTTCTTTATTTACTGACAAGCATTCCTTCTGTCTGTCCTGAAAGTTTGCACTGAATTTGATAAAGGAGCATTCAGATTTCCAGCTCCCTCCTTCTGGAATCAGCTGCAAAATCATCTAAAACTTCCAAAGCTGGTCTCACTAAATGAATTTAAACTGATTTTAAATGACCTGCAGGTGTTTACTTTAGGCTGTAAATGTTTTTCATGACTATAAATACCCCTGTTTTTTGGCCCCAGGCAATGACTTTTACAGATGTTTTAGGCTTTATTGACATTGAAGTTCATACATTTTGGTTATTGTAGTTTACTAGTTTTCACTTGTATATTTGTATGCTTATTTTATGTATTTTGCTTTGTGCATTTGTGTGTGTTTTTACTGTTCTATGCAACTACCTCTGATTGTACAGCTGTCTGTCTTGGACAGGACACTCTTGCAAAAGAGATTTTTAATCTCATGAGTCACATTATCCTGATAAAATAAAGGTCAGGAAAAAAAATCTGAATGTCATATTGTTCAACAGGAACAGTTTGTTGGCCATGCAGCCTGTCAACATTAGTGATGGAGACCTGAACAGACTGTATGCAGCCACATCTCTGATGCAGGTTGACGACAACATTATGAGGTGAAATATTCTGGGCTTTTGAATTTGATTGGGCTGCCACAGTCATGTCCAAACTCATCAGCTCTTAGCTTTGTCACAGATGTTATCACATGATTTTCTTTACTGCAGAAAATTCCATGGCTACGGTTCATTGAGAGAGTACTATGAAAAAGAGAGCTGTGTGCATTACCTCCACAAAGTGAGTGACAAGTATCTATCCATCTATCCAATACAACACCATTTAATATAAAATACCTCTCTGTATCCTATTGCAGCTTCTCATTTTTAGATTACTATTGAATACTACTACTACTACTACATTTGCTGTTCACTTGCTTCAGTATGAAGTGCTAGTGGGCAATTGTGACTGCATCCATCATTTTGCTATCGGTAGTAACAGTGTACAACACGGTCTTTTAAACTTATTCAAAAATAAGCTGGGCTACTGTTTTGTCTCCAGATCACTGTACCACTCCTGCTGGTAAACTCCTCAGATGATCCCCTGATTCATCCGTCACTGCTGGCTATTCCACGCACACTTGCAGGTTTGTGGTTATTGCCAAAACCCATTTTTCAGCGGTAGTCTTGGTAATGGGTTAGCTAGTTAGGTAGCTGCTATGATAAGTAGCAAACAATTAATCCATATTGGCAGGCAAACAAGAGTGATAGCTTGTTGTATGTTTTAATTCTATCAAGTTAGTTGTTCATCTCTGTTGGCAAGGTATGGTGACTTCACAAACAGCCAGGGGAATGCCTGTTTTATTCATAGAGTTTATATAAAGTATGGACGTAGCTGGTTTTGAAAACGGAAGCCAGTTTGAAAGTCCCTAAAGCTTGAACTCTGTCAGACAGTTACGGAAAGAAGTGAGACCTGACAGAATTCTGTGGGAAAGGACCATTGGCTCACTTCCTCTGTAACCTCAGTAAACCCTTTTCTGTTGAATTCATGGTCTCAGTCTCTAGTTTCAAGTCTTACTGAATACGGCATTGTATTCATTTGGTAAATTATGGCCCCCATTAGAGTCAAAAAGGAAGATAAATCTGGTATGCTTTAATATGGGTGTTAGAATGGCCAGTAGCAACTGGATCAAAATACGAGAAGGTCCACTTCATTACTATGGGTCTACCTTGTTATTGTCGAGTTTCTATCATGAGTATGCAGTGTCACGCGGTTTCTCAGTCAGAGCCATCTCTTGCTCAACTCAAGGATTCATAATAATCAATGAGTGACATTACAGTTGCTGCCTCTTTTTCCATGGTTTTATGGACTTTTCATACAGCTAGCTGGCTCATCTGAGTTTCCTTCATTGCTAAGGTTGTTGCAAGCAAGATACGATCTAAAGCCAGATCCATTTTGTGTGCATATTGTTGGTGTGATAGAAGAACGGGCAAGTGACACCGAAGCAAGGCAGTCAGGAGTAAACATAAGCCTCCTCTGGATTTTCATTGAAAATTCAGCCTCTGTCCTTCACATAGAAGCAGTTCACTGGCTGTTAGAACTAACCAAGAAAGTGTAACAGTCCATCGACAAATTGCTAATAAAAAGTTTTTCATAAATCTTGGAGTCATTTTTGACCAGCATATGTCCTTTTATTGTTTACATTAAACAAATATGTGGGACTGCCTTTTTTCACCTCCACAGTATCACCAAAATTAGAAACATCCTGTCTCAGAGTGATGCTGAGTTCATGCATTTTTTACTTCTAGGCTTGAGTATTGTAATTCATTGCTATCTGGCTGTTCTAAAAGCTCCCTAAAAAGCCTTCAGTTGATCCACAATGTTGCAGCGAGAGTATTGACAGGGACTAGAAGGAGAGATCATATTTCCCCTATATTGGCTTCTTTTCATTGGTTCCCTGTTAAATCCACAATTTAATTTAAAATCCTTTCATTCACATACAAAGTCTTAAACAGTCAGGCCCCATCCTATCTTAAAGACCTCATTGTACCATATTTTCCCAATAGAGCACAGGCCTACTTGTGGTTCCTAAAGTTTTTAAAAGTAGAATGGGAGGCAGAGCCTTCAGCTATCAGGCCCCTTTCCTGTGGAACCAGCTCCCAGTTTGTATTCAAGAGACAGACACCCTCTTTGCATTTAATATTAGGCTTAAAACTATCCTTTTTTCAAAAAAGCTCATAGTTAGGGCTTAAGTTATGCTGCAATAGGTTTAGGCTGCTGGGGGGCTTCTTATGATGTGCTGGGCATTTCTTCTCCACCCACCTCTTTTCACTCCCCATGCATTTATTTGCTACTGCTGCATGTCATTAAATGTTGTTTTCTCTTTCCCATAGTCTGTCTCTCTCTTTGCTCTTTTTTTCTTTCTTCCCTTACCCCTCACCCCCAATCAGTTAAGGCAGATGGTAACCTCTCACTGAGCTTGGTTCTTCCAGAGGTCTCTTCCTGTTAAAAGGGAGTTCTTCCTTCCCACAGTTGCCTCAGGCTTGATCATAGGGGATCAACTGACTGTTGGGGGTTTCTCTTTAATACTGTAGAGTCTTTACCTTGCAGTGTAAAGCACCTTGAGGTGACTTGTTGTGAATTGGCACTATATAAATAAAACTGAATTGACTTGAATTGAATCTATGAAAAGTATAAGGCATTCTTCCATACAGAACCTTTAACATCAAATATTAAGGCCATTATATATTGCAGAAGTAGTGATGTGGCGTTCAGAGCCAAGTTCAGCAAAATGTTGTCCTCACAGCAGTGCTAACTCAGACTAGTGTGGAGTGAATTAACCGGACACTGGAGACACAGTCTTATATGTTGATAAAGTCTTGTCACAGCTATCTGCTTAACACAACCCTCCTCAGACAGTCTTGTGAATTTTTCAGGGCCATGTGATCTGCCTGAGCTTCTGGATTATATATAGGGAGGTGTGTTTGTATGTGTTTCTGGCCACAGTTTCCTGCCTTGTCCTGCCTCAGCAGTTCACATGCAATAGCCCCTATATGTGTAAATCAGAGTGTGGAATGGCTTATGCATCAAGGAATCATGAGTGACATTTCTTAATATTTTTGCCTTCTTTTCTACTGGCTCAGTATCATGACTTAATAATCTGTGCAGCTGGTTTTTAAAAAGACATAAAACAGTTTGATCATCTTCAGTTTTTTTAAGCTGAACTGGATCATGAGAATCCTGCCACAGTTTTATAATTCCCTGAAAATATGACTTTTACGGGAATAGATATTTGGTGAACTGAAAATTTACACTTCTCTCTTTCCATCTTCATCTGTAGAGAAGATGCCCAATGTGATATTTGCCCTGACTCAGCATGGAGGCCACATGGGCTTCTTTGAGGGAGCTGTGCTTTTACCTCAGCCCCTCACCTGGATGGACAAGGTCATAGTAGAGTACACCAATGCCATCTGCCACTGGGAGAAGAAGCAGGCGGTCTGTCAGAGGAGCAGCGACTAGGACATGAACTCTTGCCTGGAAAGCACAGGGGTAACTCTCAGCGGGTAGCACATTAATACAAATCGGGACAATTGTAGAAAAATACACAGCCTCCTGTGCCTGATCTTCTTCGGCACTCATGGTTTTACACTTAGATTATTCTTGGATGCGGAGATGATTAGACAAGGCAGGCTGAGTGAGAGTGGTTAAACCAACTTTGGAAAAAGCCCTACTGAGGTGATAGTACCTGTGAGTGTAATGTGACCACATGCACAAGTGCTCCTTCCTCTTTTGTTCTTTTATCTTTCAGTGTAACAATAGTTCACCCTCTGCTGGTTTTTGGCAGCTACTCCTTTCTTTAGTCTGTATAGCAGAGTGATGTATTGTGACGTTTTACCTCTGTCAAAAGAGAGTAATTATTTAAAGTTCAGCTTACGCTCAAATAGGTAATACACTTTTAGATCTACCCAGCCAGTTAAATTTAACAATTTTTTTTTTAATTTCAGATTTATTTGCATTAATATAAATAAGTTTATTTTCACTAAGAAGATATTGCTGCTCATTGAATAAAAATCTGATAGGAATCTGGTGTATTTCTGTCAGATAAGGCAGTGTTTTCCTGATTTTAATAACACTCTAGTTTTTACTTTTCTATTTGTGCGGTGGACTGTCAGTCCTCATTGCTCTCGTTCTTGGAAAAACTAAAGGAAACGGGGCGTAAGATTTAGGATTGATAAAAACAGAACTGATAGAACCTTTCTGGTTTGTACTTTAAGCACTGTAAAGCTCCAGATCAGCTTGTACCATTCCATGAATCACTCCATTGTGCCTTACATAACATAATGACAAGTTATTACTGTGAAGCCTCTTGCTGCAGAATGACAGGAGTCAACTGGTTTAATTTCCTAAATGCAGCCGTTTACATGGTTATCGCTGCAGAAAGAGTCCTTTGACAAAAAGATATACAGTCTAGGGCAGGGAATGCCCAAACATATAAATAACTTTGTTTACTTTATTTACTCACATGCATAGAAGATGGAAATTTAAATTTATGCAGGAGAGTAAAGAAACCTAAAAGGCCTATTTGAAGTACAAATCTGAAAGATGAGAGTGTGACTGGGGCGCAACACCCTAAAATGCCAATGTTGTATTCAGTTCAACAAACTCAGTAGAGGTTTAATGTTAAACATTAGCCTGAATAAGCACTGACTGATACATTTCCTAAGATTTCTGGGGGGGTGGGTATTATAAGCTGCTCATTGCTGCCTGCTGGTTAGGTGGAGATTGCTACAGTAAAGAGTAAAGCTTTTTTGGTTACTTGTGGTACTGTACATTTCAATCAGAAATATACCAGTAAAGGTCTCAAACACTGACAAAGGTGGTGAGTACACACAGATTTTTTCTTTCCTGTAATTTATTCTGGGGATTTTTTTTTTTTTTTCAGCGTGTTAAGAAGTGTTTGATATGAATCAGTTTTCTGTGAACAACATCCTGTCAGACACTCTGTAAATGCAGGAATCTCCATCTAGTCTATGTAGGTGTTAATGTCAACACTTGTCATTTTATTAAACTTTTAATTCAGCTGATCTAAGATGACTTGTATCTGCCCTTTTGAAGACAAATATGATACAGCAGCACCACTGATATGTCTATAAATGCAATCTGTCCTGATTATTTCAAGGTTTGCTTGCACTTTATTGTCTCTACTGTTTCTGCTGCACTATTTAGTCATTGACAATTAATAAAAAACAGATAGAGGCAACTTTTAGTGGTGTGCTGTTCTTAAATTGAGAAGTTGCAAGTGCAAATAAGGGAATCAGTCCTAAATTTTCTTCTGGAATATTATGCAAACCAATGCTGTATCTTGTACATGGATAAAGACACTCACTGGTCACTTCATTAGGTACACCTGTTCAACTGCTTGTTGATGCAACTATCTAATCAGCCAATGGCATGGGTGTAACTCACTGCATTTAGGCATGTAGACATGGTCAAAACAAATTGAGTTCAAACTCAGCATGTGATTTATGGGACTTCGAATGTGGCATGGTTGTTGGTGTCACAAGGGTTGGTCTGAGTATTTCACAGACTGCTGACCTACTGGGATTTTCCCGCACAACCATCTGTTAAGGTCAAAAAAAGAAACTATTCAGTGAACGTCATTTCTTTGTAGGAAAATGTTATGTTGACAACAGAGGAGAATGGCTAGACTGCTTCCAGTTGATAAGAAGGCAACAGTAACTTAACCACTTGCTACAACCGAGGTAAGCATCTCTGAACACACAACAGGTTGAACCTTGAAGGAGGTGGGCTACAGAAGCAGAAGACCACAAGAAGTCCCACTCCTGTTAACTAAGAACAGGAAATCGAAGCTACAATTCTTAATTCGCCCAGTCTGATAAGTCTCGATTTCTGCTGCGACATTTGGAGTATCGTTCCTGACCACGTCCATCCCTTTATGACCACGGTGTACCGTCTTCTGATGGCTGCCTCCAGCTGGGTAAAATGCTACATTACAAAGCTCAAATCATCTCAGACTGGTTTCTTAAACATGACAGTCCACAGTCACCAGATCTCAATCCAGTAGAACACCTTCGAGATGAGGTGAAACAGGAGATTTGTGTGGTGGATATGAAGCTGACAAATCTGCAGCAACTGCGTGATTCTATCATGTCAATATGGATCAAAATCTCTGAGCAAAGTTTCCACTAACCTGTTCAATTTATGCCACGAAGAATTAAAAAAATTATAGAGGCAAAAGGGGTCCAACCCAGTACTAGAAAGGTGTATCTAATGAAGTAGCTGGAATATCTTATGAAGACTAATATAGTTCTTTTTTAAAATTACTTAAGATTATTTTTAGTTTCCCAAAAAAGGAACTTATTTACTTTCTTGAAATTAGTTTTTATGATCTGTAATATGCGTAAGATGATGGGTGTTTTGATGGTGCGCAGCCCTGACTTCATGTTTTTTACTACACATTGTCTTTCTTTCCTTTTGTAAATTTCTAGATCAAGGCAATGACTGCGACTTACATTTATATACAGTTTATTGTACATTTAGTGACATTCTTATTGGTGCACCAGGTAGCACAACGGGTAAAACTTTATGTTCATATTGAAGAATAAAACACGAAAGACAGGCACTTGTTGGAATACCAGCCTTGTGCTTCAAGAAGAAATGGGGATTGGAAGTTGGAACCTGAGAAAGCTGGGGCCTGCCAGAGAAAAGCTGTGTGGGTGAATTTCAGTCCTGAGAAAGCACAGTTTAACAGTTCTTCAGTGCTGTAGTATTGGCTATGGTTTTCTTTAGTGGAGTGACACTTAAGAGTTTATTGTGTCAGGGCCATCAGACTGCCATATTGGTGATTTTGCATCTTTTATTCATTAATTGCACACCACACTAGCACTGACTGTTTACCAAACCATGCATTTTTAGATACTGCCTCCAGGGCAGCCACGTGTTTCTATTTGAGTTTGGCATGAAAACTTGGACAGACTTTAAAACTTCTTGCAACAGCGAATCCACCACATTTACACACATTAGTATTTTTCTTACAGTTCCTGTAATTAAAAAAGGAAACCTGTCACCACAGTAACGTGAATTTATCACATCTGCATGTGAAATAAGAGCATTTAACGCAAATGTAATTTCATTTCAGAAGTTCTTTGAAAGCACAACAAGGAAGCATCAAAACAGCTTCCAGCTTAAACAGGACAATTCAGCCTTGACAATTTATTGTGTAAAAATCAAATTTAGCAAAATAAAAAAAGATACTAAAATGGTCACTGTGGTGAGTTAGGGGTTACAAGCAAGTTTTAAATGTAAAAACACAGATTTTCATACCACACACTGGTGTACAGTGAAATCAATGCCTGGTTGGATGAAACAGTGGAAACTAGTTTAAAAATGTTCAAGCATATGCTTTTGAAAAGAGCCAGAAAATATGTGAAGTATATGCAATTTGTTCTTCTCTAAACCCTGCAAATTTTCAGTACCTCCACTTGGTCATCAATGCCAAAAACAGGGTGAGGTGCCACCCGAATGGGACTTGTGTAGTAGAATAGTCACAAACTGTCTTGTTCCTGTTTGAATGTGCTTTATCAGAACCTCTGCAGAACATCAGATTTTTAACTTCTCACACACACTTTCATTCATAACTTTAGTTCCTACAACCATACAGCTAGATGGGGCTTTGATTCTTCACAGTCTATAGGGATTGTAATATGTATTGGCTCTTAAACTCGTTGGCAAGGGATGAATGGATGTCTAGTCAAACAGCTTGACTGCTATGGCCTTGCCGTCGTACTTGGCACCTTTTCCGTCAAACTCAGCAGGGAGGATTTCAGGGTCAAACTCCTTGTAGTAGTTTTCCATCTCATCCCCGTGGACAAACACCTAAAACAAAGATGAGCAGCTGTTAGAGCTACTTGAAACTGTGGGTTTTATCTCAGCTGCCAACCTGATTTGTCATAATTCAAAGAAAATCAAAGAAATTAGAGCTTAAATACCATAAAACCAAATTTAGAGTGACATTTGAGGTATTATGGGTAACAGTCAGTTGTTAATCAGTACAAAATCAGTAACAAAATCCATTTAATATCATAGTCATAATATCACAGTAATCAGTACAATAAATTTAAATCTGCAAACCTAAATCTTATGCGTTTTTGCTACTTTTTACTGAAGTCCATAATCCGTGGAGGTATGATGTTTGCACGCATTAATCAATTTCATGATGAGCTTTCCTGCTCTAAATCAAAAATAATGGAGAACTTCTGGCTTTTGCAAATAACAGGATTATATGTCACAGGCCTGAGGAACAGCAGCAGTCAAAGTCTGCATTTCCAATCCATTATTTCTTCCATCAATGTACCTCTACAGCAGTGGTTCTCAAACTTTTTTTGACATGCTCCACTTCAGAAGCCACAAAAAGTTCATGCCCCACACCAAAAGCCACGTCCCACACACCTGAATTTTATCAATCACTAACAATGAAAAAGGATCCCCATAGCGTAGTGGTTTACACATTCTCCTTACAAGTGAAAGGTCCCTGGTTCGATTCCATGTGTGGACACAAGCCCCTCTCACCATGAAGGGTTGCATCAGGAAGGGCATCTGAAGTAAAACTTCTGCCAAATTACCAATACGGATTAATCCGCTGTGGCGACCCCTTGGGGAGAAGACAAGGGAGCAGCTAAATTTACACGTTATATCAGAACCAGTTTTTCACTTTTTATCTTGACCTTTTGATTAGTGGAAGACCTGCTCTGTTTCCTGAGCCACAGATACCCTAGAATCTGTTACACTAATACACTATAATTACCTTGTGAAAATGTAGGAGTTGTATGACCAGCTACTTAAGCTTCACATACTGCACAGTTAATTTAACCACTCCTGACTAACACGCACACCAACACACACCATGTATTCTGGTGTTGATTTATAAACGGTAAAAAGTCTTTGCCTCCTATCCTGCGTAGGAATAATACTGTCAGAGAGGCTGCAGCCTACGCACATAAATGCATGAACTCGCACACAAAAATGCACTCTTCCTTAGCCCTAAATACAGATACACATGAACATTGCCTGCAGCAGCACAGGGTGCCAGACATGAAAACAGCTTCAATTGACTGGAAGGAAGCTACGACTACTCTGGAGGGCTGAGGGAGGGAAGACGAAAGAGAAGGCGAGAGATAGAGAGGCCAAGAAAAATACATTTTACACGGATACACATGCGCACACGGGCAGGCATGCCGAGACACTCAACACCCAGACACAAACACCACTGGTTTGCTTTGAATGTTGTGACCATTACAGATAGCTACTGAGATAGCAAAGGGTGCCTCTGCTATGATGAGAGTACCAAAGAGACGGTAAGAGACAGACTAAAAGAGTGGCAGTAAGATATTAAGACTCTACCTCTACTTGTACCTTAAAAGTCAGCATGTATTCTAAGGGCAAAATCAAAGCTGCTAACTTTTCCTTGCACCCAGGTATCACTTTTTCTCTGACCTCAATTTCACAGTTTCTTTTGAAATGTTACTTATAAGGCTCAACATGCTTGCCCTTACACAGCAAATCCCTGCTTCATTTTTAATACGGATAACCATATTCAGACCTGGGGCTGCCCAGTACAACCACAGTTTTCTACACTTGTAATTGGTGCATGTTGCAAACTTTCACTGAAGTGTTCGGTGATAAAGTGTTCTGCTTACGGGCAAATTAAAGGTAGCTGTTCAAGGAGGGGAGTGTGTCTTACTGACACTTTCCACATCCCAATTTTACCACCTTCCTTGAGAATTCACAAGTATTTTCTCACTGTCTGTTGAACCCACTCACCACTCCTACACACAAACACACCTTGTGATATCAGAGCAAGGTTTACATGTATTGTATCATTTGAGTGATGAAGAGTTCTTAAGATGTGTTTGGAGCAGTTATTTTAAATCTTTGTTTAGAATTGTATTTATTTATTGTTACAGATGTGAAGTCTTATTAATGACCAAATTTAAAGTTATGCCGAACGATGGCAAGGACCTTAATAACCCTTTGACTCAGAGATTCTGACATTTATGTGTGACATCTGTAAGATGCATACATCTCCCCTAAAGGCTTTGTACGTGTTCAATTTCTATTACAGATTGTCAGAACTAACTATTTACTTATGTTCTTACTAACACAGTCGTCATCCATCTCATGTAATCTATCTCAAAGGCATGTAAGAGCATGTTTGTGTGTAGGTGTATGTACTATAAACAGTAGATCTGGAAAGGTTTCACAGCGCTTCGCTTCTTCCACATTTTGTTGCGTTACAGCCTTATTCCAAAATTGTTTAAATTCATTATTTCCCTTAAAATTCAACACACAAAACCCCATAATGAAAATGTGGAAAAAAACGTTTTTTTGTAATGTTTGCAACTGTATTAAAAATGAAAAATCATATGCTCACATGTGCGTAAATATTCAAAACCTTTGCCATGAAGCTCAAAATTGAGCTCAGGTATATCCTGCTTCCACTGATCATCCTTGAGATGTTTCTACAGCTTAATTGGAGTCCAACTGTGGTGAATTCAGTTGATTGGACATGAGTTGGAAAGGCACACACCTGTTTATATATACTATATATATAGGTCAAACAGTTGACAGTGCATGTCAGAGCACAAACCAAGCATGAAGTCAAAGGACTTGTCTGTAGACCTCTGAGACAGGGTTGTCTCGAGGTACAAATCTGGGAAAGAGTACAGAAAAATTTCTGCTGCTTTGAAGGTCTCAGTGAGCATCATTCATTAATTTGGAAGAAGTTTGGAACCACCAGGACTCTTCCTAAAGCTGGCCGGCTGCCTAAACTGAGCAATCAGAGGAGAAGGGCCTTGGTCAGGGAGGTGACCAAGAACCGGATGGTCACTGTCAGAGCTCCGGCGTTCCTCTATGGGGAAAGGAGAACCTTCAAGAAGGGCAATCATCTCTGCAGCAATCCACCATTCAGGCCTGTATGTTAAAGTGGCCAGACAGAAGCCACTCCTTTAAAAAGGCACATGGCAGTCTGACTGGAGTTTGCCAAAAAGGCACCTAAAGGACTCTCAGACCATGAGAAACAAAATTCTCAAAATTCATATATCATTTCCTGACAGTTTACACACAAAGTCAGAGAAATGACAAAAAAAACACATCCACTTATTTGCACAAGACACAAAAATTTCTCCACCCTCCAGCACCATCCCTAACAAGTCAAAACAATGTGGCAGTGGTGACAGCTCACATTAGACCACTAGGCCTTAAAAAGACCAAGTGTGTATGGGTGTGTGTGTGTACTGAGTCACTCCTACAGATAAATGTCAGGGGTGAGTATAAAGTCAATGTCTTAAGAGTTGCCCAAAGCTTACAGCACTTTTCAGCAATGATTTTTAACCCATCATCACATGACGAGAAAAAAAAAAAACTAAACATAAATCAGCTCAATATATTATTATTAGTATTATTATTATTATTATTGTTATCTTGGGTGCAGTGGCTGGTGTGGGAATTTTTTATGACCTAAAAAAGGTCAAGTCCTGTATTAAGTAAAACAACCTAACATATTTGCTCATAATAATTTTTTCAGATTATTAGTTGTTGTATAAAAATAAATAAATGAAAATTTTTAAAACGTAAATTTAAAAAGTCATTGTTTAAGCAAGCTAAGAACTGGTTTTCCACAACTCAGAAATCAGAAAATGTTTGATACTGAACCTTATTTGAGAGTGGTATTGCAGTTTTACATCCTGCGGGAAAGTCTTCATAACTGATATTGGAGCATTTTTTGTTAGTTTATCTAAAAGTTTGTATATATATCGTGATTATTCTACTGGCATTCACCAAAACTCGTCCACCAGGCTTGGAGACAGAGGGCCAGAATTCACACACACACACACACATTATATGTGTGTGTGTGTATGTATGTGTATATATACACTCCTAAAACATCTACTTTTATAGTGGTCAGTAAAGGAGTACTTAGTATTTCACATGGAGTCCTGTGAAAATTTGCTTTTTCACATCACTGTATACCATGTAATTCTTGGTATACTTTGGCAGTGAGTTGATTTTATTCATTTTTGCATTTGTTAGTGCTCCTAAAACACTGAATTGCCTTCTAGTCTTTGCTGGGACGGCTGAGTTGCTAAATTAATACACAACACAATACACAACATTAAAACAACTGGCATGAATGGAATAACACTGAATACCCTGTTGTACATGTGCTATGGCACATGTTAAATACAAGTCTGCATTAGGTAGCAAATGAACAGTCCATCCACTTTTGTCAATGTGGTGAAACAATCTCAGTGATTATGGGTAATATATGGGTTTTGACTTAATTTCAGTATAACCTTGCCTCATCCAGGCAGCACCAAAATGTATGAATGTAGGGACTATTCAACCTCATTCAATCAGAAAATATAAATGTCTAGGCACCACCTTCAAACTGAAAGAAAACAGACAAAACAATCAATCTTAAGTCAAATGATTTATTTTTTTATTTCAAATATTAAATAAATTAATCCAAATCGGAAAACCACCCTTCACCTGAACTATTTAAGCAACGCTTAGTTCTTCAGACTGAGTTTAATCTGATAACTACGAGACAAACTGAAAATCTTTTAAACAAATATAGACATAAAATGTATGAACATGGCGAAAAAATTGGGAAAATATTAGCTCATCAATTGCGGCAGCAACATGTTGATCAGACCATTCTTGCAATTAACAGAGAACATGGGGTGAAATTAACTGAACCTTCAGAGATTAATCACCAATTCAGTGAATATTACTCACAATTATATACTTATGAGTCCAGAAGAGATGAATCGCAATTTGACTCCTTTTTTAGCAAATTTAGTCTACCCACTATTAGTGATCAATTTGCTCGAGACTTGGAGAGGCCTTTTTCTAAGGAAGAATTAATGAATGCTATTGCTTCTATGCAATCTGGGAAAGCTCTGGTGCCACATGGCTTTTCGAGAGAGTTTTTCAAAAAATTCTCAAATAAATTGTGCCCTATTTTACTTTCTGAATATGAAGAGGCCTCGACTTCTGGCATGCTTCCAGAAACTATGAGACAGGCTGTTATATCTCTAATTCATAAGAAGGGCAAAAGTAAATTAGAATGTAGTTCATATCGGCCAATTTCATTGTTAAATATTGATAGTAAAATCTTTGCCAAAATAATAGCACGTCGCTTAGAAATGGTTGTACCTTCAGTTGTTTCCAATGATCAAACGGGGTTTATTAAAAATCGATATTCATTCTATAATATTCGTAGACTTCTAAACATTCTTCATCATCCCACTCCGCCCAATACACCAGAAGTGATTCTCTCATTGGATGCTGAGAAAGCATTTGATCGGGTGGAGTGGGATTACCTTTTCTATACCCTTAAAAGATTCGGCTTTTGTCTAAAATTTATATCTTGAATTCGTACTTTATATTCTTCTCCTGTAGTGGCTGTTCGTACAAATAATAATCTATCACATTTCTTTACATTAAAACGTGGGACCCAGCAAGGGTGCCCTTTGTCCCCCCTATTATTCTCGCTGGTAATTGAACCCCTAGCAGCTGCAGTTCGTAATGATGCTTCTACTAAAGGTGTGCAGAGAGAAGATTCTGAACACAAAGTGTCCCTATATGCGGACGACACACTTTTGTATGTGTCTGAGCCACGTCAGAGCCTGCCAAGATTACTTGACCTTTTGGATGATTTTGGGAAAATTTCAGGCTATAAAGTAAATATGCAAAAGAGTGAGCTTATGCCCATAAATTATGCAGCCTAACAAAGCATGCTAAGCTCACTCCCATTTAAATTGAGTAAAGATAAATTCAAATATCTAGGTGTATGGATAACAAAAATGTATAAACACATGTATAAAACAAAGTTTATTCCATTACTAGACTCTATAACACAGGATCTTGAGCGTTGGAATACATTACCATTGTCATTAGTAGGAAGAATAAATATTATTAAAATGGCTATTTTACCCAGATTTTTATACTCATTTCAGTCAGTACCTATATTTTTAACAAAAACCTTTTCTTACTTATAGATAAGTTAGTATTGTCATTTATATGGAATGGGAAAAGTGCACGCATCTCCAAAAATACCGTACAGCAACACCGGGAACATGGAGGATTCTCTCCTCCAAATTTTCAATATTACTATTGGGCATCCGACATCTGTGCCCCATGCTTCATATAATAGTGGCTCTAAATGGTTGACACTTGAGAATATGTCATGCAAATCTTCGTCTTTGCACTCTTTGTTGTTCTCAAAGTTACCTCTACCTCAACCATTATGCAAACTTTCCACAAACCCAGTTGTTAAACATTCATTTAAGATTTGGGCACAATTCAGAAGACGGTTTGGTCTAAATGATTTGTCAGTTCATGCCTCTATTATACAAAATCATATGTTTGTTCCTTCTCTTATTGATGACTCTTTTACAGTTGCTGCGCATGGCCTTAGGACTCTGAAAGATATGTTTGTTGAAGGACTGTTTGCCTCATTTCAACAAGTGAAAACTAATTTTCAAATTCATGATTTGGACTTCTTCAGATA
>VUQH01087816.1:0-26372 GCA_015106775.1 Etroplus canarensis
GTGATGAAATGTTATATATTCAAAATATGCTGAAGTACACGAGCATTATTTTTTGTATTAAAGCCACTGGTACAGAATTCTATATTTTAATATGGTGGGTATACTAAAATGTTTGTTTTTTTACTTAAAACTATTGCTCATCGCACACAACAGCAGGATGCTGGTTAAGAGTCTTATATTTTATGTTAATGTATCAAAGCATGTTAAAGTCTTGAATTTTTTAAAAGATGCTGCTACAGACACAGTTTTCCTGTTGGCTCTGGAATTTGTCAGCATATAGTTCCATTTGTTTGCCAATAAATATATTGGAATTAAATTCATTGTAGGCCATTACAAATACTGAAGATGCCAAGTAGGCACACAGTGATTTAAAAGAAAACCTGTACAGAAATTAGATGCATCAATAATCGTTTTATAATTGAATCGCAGTGCCCTGAATCGAAATCGAATCGAATTGTGAGGTGCCTAGAGATTCCCACCCCTACTGCCAAGTAGGAGAAACTTTTACTTTTACTCAAGTAAAAGGTCTAAAAAATATGTTTTTTCACTTTACAAAAGAACTATAAACATAAAATCACATAAAAGTAAACTCTTGAACAGCACCACTTTATGTAATAAATCTGTAATAATCAAGTCACAACAAAGGCTGCCCAATGCATTGTGTACAATAAATAAAAAGTAAAATAAGATCAAAATTACAACAATAAAAGCAGACCAAAATGAAAAACAAACAGATGAAACACAAAGAAAACACAAAACAGACCCACAACTGCAAACAGTGTAGAACTACAATGAAAATGCCATGGTAAAGCGATGCATTTTGAGAAGAGATTTAAACTTGTCCGGTGTAGGAGCAGCCCTAATATGGGAAGGTAGGCCATTCAAGAGTTTGGAGCTGACAACAGCAAAGCAATAACACTCTGTGAGCTTCAGCCAAAATTTTAGGACCACTAAGAGTCTCTGATCAGAGGACCTCAATGATCATTGAGGAATATAGGTACATAAAAGGTCTGATAAATAGGATGAAGCTAACCCATGTAATGATTTAAAAACAAGTAGTAAAATCTTAAAATCAATTATTAGCCGAACAGGGAGCCTGTGTAAAGAAGGGAGGATCAGGGTAATATGTGCTGATTGTCTCACATCTGTTAACAGTCAAGCAGCTGTGTTTTGGACTAGCTGAAAATGATTGAGGGAAGTCTGATTTACACCACTGTTAAATAACTGACAGCAGACCTCACATGATTTTCATAAACCTATATCACGTCACTGACAGAAAACGCTTTCTTTCTATAAGTAACAATTCTGCAACTGTAAATGGTGTAACCCCGGCACGGGGGGCACAAGCCAGAATACTCCTAGTGCAGTCCGGGTAAATGGAACAGTTTGCATCAGGAAGGGACTCCAGCTTAAAATCTTTGCCAAATCAAATATGCTGATATATAATACAACTTCCATACCAGATCAGTCGAGGCCCTGGTTAAAAACAACTGCCTCCAACACTGTTAGCCAACAGGGTGGCAGTGGAAACTATGCTACTGTTAGCTGAAGACAAAGGAGGAAGCGAGAGGGAAGGCATGTTAGGAGGCAACGAGAGAGAAGGAAATGTAGGAGTGTCTGTGGAGGTGAGAGCAGGGACTTTAAATGTAGGAACTATAACTGGTAAATGGAGAGATTTGGTTTGGAGATGGTGGCACTGACAAAAAAGACATGTGATTGACCTGGAAGTGACCAGGATGGACAGGATTAGAAATGAGTCCATCAGAGAGTCAGCTCAAGTTGAGCATTTGGAGATGAAGTGAAAGAGGCAAGGCTGAGACGGTGTGGACAGATGCAAAAGAGGGGTAGCGGATATATTGGACAAAAGATGTTAAAGGTGGAACTACCAAGTAAGAGGAAAAGGGGACCACAGAAGAGGTTCATGGATGATGGAGGAGGACATGCCGAGGATTGTCTGACAGAGGAGGATGCAAGGGACAGAGTGAGATGGAGGCAGATGATCTGCTGTGGCAACTCCTAACGGAAGCAGCCAAAAAAAGAAGAAATAATGAAAGCTATGCACAAGTAAATAATGTAAAAATGTGGACATGATCATATAGTCTGTTTTTCTTACTTATAATATTAATCTATTCTATTTCCTATTATTATCCTAATATTATTATTATTATTGCTGTTTTATTTATATTACTACTACTGTCTTTTTGGTGTAATTTCTCTGATCTAAATTGGTTTGCTGCTGTAACATGAAATTTCCACGCTGTGGAACTAGTAAAGGAATGTGTTATAGTATTAAGAAACAGAAATGATTTAATAGGTCACAGGGAAACACAAAAGCTGTTCTATGCCATTTTCTACACTGATTTTATTTCTAATTAAATATTCTGATTTCATGTGCCCCCCTAGTCTCGTTCTTGACCTCCCTTACACAATCCTCGATTCGCCCCTGCGTTTTAGCTTCTGTAAGAGGACCGACGTAAAAGCTGTTGAAATCCAGGGTTAGAGCTTAAAATGCTCCATTTAGGAGTTTGAAATTCCCTCACGCCAACGTCAGCATTTTAGAGTATAAAAATGACGGTCTTACACAACGCAGAAATGTCGGTAAACACACGACAGCAGAATCACAGCATCGATCCAGGATTGGAGGTAAACGTTAGCGTAGCCTGCTAACTAGCCGTTTAGCTACGAGCGCAACACTTGATTCTAGTCTGAAACTCGACAAACGGAGACATTTTAGGCACATATGCGATGTTTAACCGGACATACATGAAGGGAAAATGTTTATTAAAGTCTATTATACATGTGATACATAAACAGGTAAGTTTTTGTCCTCGCCGTCAGGACAGGGTGTGTGCCATTCATTCTAGAAGGAGCAGTTTGTAGCCTCCAGAATCCGCGGCAAAAAGCTCCGTAAAACCCCAAGATCGTCCCCGTGTGTGCGGCTACCGAGCTGGCCTCTCGTCAGCCCGCTGTTAGCCAGTCCTCCCCCGCTCTTTCACCTACTTTTGACAGGCAAGCTAGGAGCAGCAGTCCGTCCGAACGTGTACTTACATGCCAGATAGCGAAGAAGATTAGCGCCGCCGTGAGCAGCAGAGCGAGCATGTAGCAAAAGGCCGCGAATGTGAACGCCATTTTTCTCCGGTTCTGCTGGTCGGTTCCTGGCTCGGGCGGCGGATGATGCAGGCAGCTTCCCAACCGATTAGAGATTTGTCAGCGCGTCTTCTTCTGCAGCCGCCGCTTAGCCGGCCGGGATCTTTTTTAGTCGCGTTAGTGCCATCTTCTGGATTCTGCGTGTCCTTCGACGTTTGCTTGAGTTCCTGCAGCCTCTGCGAACACTTTGGCGTGTTTTACTTGCAAAGCTTTTACCGGGGCTCTCGAACCTGCGGCTCCGGAGCCACATGTGGCTCTTTTTGTCCATCTCCAGTGCGTATGACTAACTACATTTTGACTGCATTTAAGTGCACATTATTCATCTGTGCCACAAAGAATTTTGAGTTCAAACCCTGCACTAATATGGTGCACCTAATACAGTGGCATGAGTGTATGGTAGGCTCATATTAACAGTTCAGATTGAAATCAGTCACTGGAGATTAGGGGGGTTTGATAGCCCACCTGGTTGAGCAGGCAGCTCATGCATCAAAGGGTGCAGTCCCTCTGCAGGGGCCTGAGCTTGAATCCCAGGCCATTTCCTGCACGCCACCCACCTTCCCTACTGTCCTTAATAAAGGAATGCACACAAATCTTGAAAATAAAAGTCTCTGGAAACAGAGGGGTAGACATCACTGTCATTTTATTTGGACAACAGGACAAGACACTTTTATAAAGTATGGGAAAATACAAATATCTCAAGTTTCACTGATGCCACGAGGCAGCTGGTTATGACAGATGTTTTGGGTGTTTTTAGTAAAAAGGAAAGAAAATAGAATAAGCATTTGATAAGAGGACACCGAGAGCTGACAACACATTTGCAAGATAAAGTAAAAAACCTTAAACGGCCAAAAATATACAAGTTCACCACATAAAGAGGAAAAGCTATTAAATCCACAGGACATAACCAGATACATGACTCAAAACCTAAAAAGGGGCTCTTAGTTAAACTGACCTTACATTAGGGAGACTGAGATTGATGCACTACAAATGGACAGTTTCTTACATCCAATTTCTATTTAAAATAGCCAGAGCTGAGGCTTTCCTTCAAGAAATTTGTCAGTTTGGGAAAAAAAAAATCACATTTCATACCTGATGGATGAAATGCAGACCTTTTAAAGCGTTCGTGCGTAAATAAAGAGCATCAGAGAATTCATGCAACTGTTCGGAAAAATCTTGAGCATGTCATTAGAAGACCTTCTGTGTGGCTTCCTCACATTGAATGTGCACTTCTTTTACAGTAGCTCTCCACATTTTAGAGGTGTTTACAATTTAGAAAGAAAACCAATAAATATGTTTTTATATTCATATATAAACCAGTACAGTGCACATTTCAGAGTCAGTCCAAATTGCATTCAACAACATTAATTTCAAGCTGACATCGTGTGCTCTCCAGAATTTACCATGACAGGGTTTTTCAGGTCATTAAAATATCATTTAGTGTAGAACCTCAGCTCAAGCAACAAAAGTCAACCCCAAATCATTACAAACCTGATAATCACCCTAGTAGAGCTGTGTTTTCTGCTACAGCAGCATAAAACTGGCTAACACCAAGCTGACAGTGTAGATGTTTAGTGTTATCAGTAGACAGTTATGTCCCATTGTTCCTGTTGGTTTAAACCCTGCCCTTACATTTAATCTAATAAGGTGTCTCACATTTGACATCAATGAATGATACACAGAAAAGTGTTTGATTGTGCAACACATCTTTGAGCCAGATCTCTGGGAAGGCAAACAGTTTCTATTATTACAAAGACTGAGTTTCAGTAACCAACAAACCTTTTTCTTTGTCCTTCTGTTTACTCACAAACATATGTGTCATGTATTTATTTTTGGCCTCACAACAAGGCATTGGTGTGGTAGTCTTAGCAGTATTACGCCACACGTTGCGTGGCGATTTGCTGGGCTTTAATTCAGTAACAACCCTCCCTTAACTGTTTCCACAGTAAGACTTTCTGGGTAAAAGATGACACTGATGGGAGAAAATGACCCTTGGTAAGGATCAGACCAGTAAGTTGTGTGGATTTTAGGTTTTATAAAGCATTTATTTAAAAAAAGAAATCTGCTACTGTGAGGTTACTCCCTTTCTATCAGTCTGCAGCATCTGCAATAAATGCAAAGTACATTCTATATAGCTTTAACTATCTTGGGCTGTTAGGAGCTGCGAATCCTTTAAGTATTAGCAACTGGTTTTGAGTTTAAGTGTGCTGCTCTGGTTTAAATGCTGATTTTCAGCAGGGGGAAAAAGCTAAAATAGCCGAATACATATGTTTGCAAAGTATTTGAACTGTGCGCTCCAGTACAATGTATTTTAAAAATGCTCAAAGCTAAAAATCAGGTAAACAAATAATTGCAATTGTATAAATACAGACTGAGCTGAGGATATTAGACATTGGCACAAAAAATGAGCTGCTGGCACATTCAATACATAAACACCAGTATCAGCCTTTCAAAAAGCTACATTGGTCAAATCACCGCATGGAGAATGTAAATCGGCCAGATGCTGTCATTTATCTGCCAGGTCTGGCACATCTGGCGTCTGTAGAAGTCGCAGGCCTCGTTCTCGAGGCTGCGACAACCGTGAAGCAATCCAAGTGGCTTTACATCAGATTTAAGCACAACATTCAAAAACACCAATAACAGTAAGCGCTATAATGCACAATAGTAGCTAACAATCACCCTAAAGACACAGTAACCCATTTAAACAGAGTAGCCCAGTAGATTAAAAAGAGGGCAGGAACTACCACCCTGTGTGCAGTGTTATCCTCACTGTCGTGGTCGCTAGAGACAGAGGTTTTGTGTAGAAGTGTTCACGACTGGAATGTTTCAGTGGAAATATTGTTTCCTGGAGTGTTAGATCCTTGTAACAAACATGCAGGTCAAAACACATTACCCATAATTCACACTGTTTTAAGATAAAAAGATCTGATGACAGACTAACGGGGTCAAATCTGCAGTGAAATAAGCACCACTTGAGGGCTACTGCCAGCTTGTTAATGTGCACAGGAGGAGGTGTAACATCGTATTGATGTATTAGTGTTACTGTAAATTAGAATTTAAATGCCCCTAAATGTGAGGAGAAACTGACTAAAACAGAACACAGTATTGTTCCCTAGGTTGTAGCTATGATTGTTCAGAGGTTCTGGCAGGAAGTTTGTTTTGTCACAATAAAAGAAAATGAATGCTACCAAGTATATGCTTAACTAACCCTACATACACCAGAAGGAACTAAAAAGCTAAAAACTAAGACTCCCTCAAATTATTAAAACATGAAAAGGTAAAACTTGGGAGGCCCAGAGTTTAAATGTCTAAAAAAACGAAACTGTTGTTACAAAGCCTTTGAAGTCTCTTGAATCATAGGATGGGTCAATTTCTGTGCACTTGAAGAACAATAAGAGCGTTAATACCAGGGCTGCCCCCAACCAAAAGTTTTCTTAGCTGACTAGAAGTTGCAATGAGTTACCCATCACACTATTATAATGACTAGTTGAAACTTATTTTGGGGGGGTATTATAAAATGGTTTTAGTTTCGGGGCTAAGGAAAAATGTTAAGTAATAGCACAGTAATAACACTGTGCTACATTAGAGGAAATAAGGCTTCTTGGGGCCATCCTTTATCTCAGAGTAATCCCACACTTTGGTTTCCTGTCAGCCATAATATCCTCAGTGAGTAGCTGTGTAAACAACAGTTTCTTGCTATGAATAGCTGAGTGTCACCACTTCATTTTTTCCCCTGCGATCAGTCCACCAATCAAAAACTGGGTCTTCTTATCAACTAAGTCGACTACTGGGGGCAGCCCTCGTTAATTCAAAACAGACACATAAGTGGCATATGGAGAGATTGTATGGGAGAAAAAAAAAAAGACCTGCGTCAAATAGTATTTTCAGTTTTAGGCTGCCAGATGGGTGAAGTTTACTAAGTGCCACGACTGTTGACAGTCACAGAGAAGCATTCAAACTCTTGTGACTGTCTGCACCTTCTGACACACGCTGAATTGTAATGAGGCTTAAACTCCACCAAACAGGCCTAAAACTGATGACTGAGAGTACTTGCAAACACTATTTAAATCAGGTCTGATGCAGGGAAACGGTAACTGTGGTGTGTTCTCTCCAAGAGATGTCACGAGTTGTGCAATCTGGATCCTCCTTGCATTGCAGATCTCCGGTCGAGGTGATGCCTTTAGCGGAAGAACCCAAGTTTCTCTCTAAGCCATTCCTCTGTTAGGTCCTCTGTGTTTCTGATCTCAAACACCTTTAAAAAAACAAAACATAGTAATGTGAATGTAAGGAGTCTGAATTTTTTTTGTACAAAACAGGAAAAAAGAGATGGTATAATATAATAAATAATGTACAACATATTAGTGAATTCAGTTAACAGCAGCTCTGTGCTTTGAGTTAAATGCTAACGTTGATAACTGGAAAAGTGGATGTTCAGCAGGTGCGTTTGTCCATTAGCATTCAAGCTTCGCCTAAATAGCACAAAGCACAAGTTCACCTAACTCGGATGGCAGTGTCATTAAATTTCTAGGTATGACGTCATAAAGGAAAGTTTTAACCTTACGTCAGTTTTAACCTGATGGTGGCAGTATGAAATACTGAACAACCACCAAAGTTACTGGGCTTCATCCTCTAGGTCATCCAAAAGTTAATGAGATATTAAAAACAAAACTGGAGACTGTCATGAATCATCAAAGCCAGAATGATTCATCCTCTGGGGGACCAGGAATGTCACACAGATGCTTCCACCAAATAATATAAAGTTATGTAAAGATTCTGACAGGATTCTATGCACTCCTGAGAAAAACTAAGTACACCCTTACTGCTCCCATAGGAATTAAGTGGGTAAACAGCAGACAGTTGCTGCTAATCAAATGCAATCATTGAAATGATCATCAGCAAGTGTGACCAGCAGCAGAAGTTTTGGCAGTTTTCTAGAAGCATTCAGGTGTCATGATCTGTGGGTTTTTGTGGATTTGGGTTTTCATTGGTTAGAGTCTCTGTATTCCTTAAGTTATGAGCTAGACCCTCTTTGTGTTCTGTATTACAGGTTTTGATATCAGAACCTTTTTTAAAAAATTTTGATATTTGGGGTTTTGTTATTTCCACCCTCCTAGCATGCCTCTGTGGTTTTGTTCTGACGTATTTCTTGTTCTCAGAGATAGCATTCGTTTCGATGTCTCACTATGGGATACGCCTCCCTGCGTATTCCTCAGAAGCATTTATCTCATTATCTCATTGGTAAAGTGGAGTAACAGCCCGGCCTATGGTGAAGACTCAGGGAAGAACGAACCGCAAGCAGCTGGCGCCCGGCGACAGAGCAGGTATCCGAGAGCTCCTGTCTATGGACAGTTAAGCTAGCTGCCCCAGGACGCAGATTGAGATATGGTCCGAAGCGAGAAGAGGTGTTTGAATAACAACTGCATCATAGCGCAAGCTATTTAAGGGCAGGTGGATCTGCCTGAAGCAGGCGTTGCGATCACCAGTCAATCAAGATTGGCGTAATGAGATAAATGTTTCTGAGGAATACACAGGGAGACGTATCCCATAGTGAGACATCTCACTCATGCTATCTCTGAGAACCAAGGTTACGCAAGTAACCGGGAAGTTTTATTTTGTAAGTCCTCTGTATCATGTGCTTTGTCCTTAGGTTTACTTCCTATTCTTCTAATTCACCTGTGCTCCTCTCCCTCCTGTTTTGCTTTTGTAATCATCCTGAGGATATTTATAGTCCGGTCTTGCTTCAGGTCTCTGCCATCATGTCAGTCTGCCCTTCTATTCTCTGGGGCTGGTTCCTGTTTCGTCTCATATGTTTTATGCCTGCTTCCTATTGGGAGTGTCATGGTTCCCTGAGCATACCTGCCTTTTTCTCTCTTTCCTTCTCTACCTGGGGTGAGAATTGATGATCTGCTTAGTTCTCGAGTACAATTCCTTTGGACTCTCTGGAACTCTGAACCCCTGACACCTCTAGATCTCTCTGTACATTCTGGAGTCACTTTGGAGTACCAGAACTAATTCCACCTTGCACATTCTAATGATTTCTGAAACTGTACATATCAGTATCTTATAAATAAATCACCTTTCACTTTTAAGCTTAACTCTGTCCACTTTTAAGTCCTCCAACACAGCAAATCTCAACATGGAGTTTCTGTTTGGACTTTTAACAACTGTGGTTGATAACTGTTCACTTTCAGTTTAATCCTCTTCCTGCTCACAGTCCTGCATTTGGATCCTCTTCCCTGCTCCACCTACACACAGTGACATCAGGTGTGTGTTAACACAATGTTACAATCTTCCCAGGAGTGGATGTCCCAGCAAATCCACCCCAAAGTCAGACCGTACAATGCTTTGAGAAGATGCAAAAAAATTCAAACAGCTATATCCCAGACTCTACAGGCCTCAATTAGCATGTGAAGTATTAAAGTTCATAACAATTTGAAAAAGACTGAACCTGCATGGCTTGTTTGGAAGGGCTGTGAGGAGAAAGCTTCTTCTCAAGAAAGAACATAGCAGCATGGCGAAATGCACAAATACCTCATACCAACTGTCAAGCACAGAGGTGGAGAGGTGAAGATTTGGGCTTGTTTTGCAGCTACAGGACCTGGGCACTTTGCAGTAATTGAGTTGAACTCCAGTATAACGTATTCTAGAGTCAAATAATCTGTTCTAGTATATTCTATTTAAGTATTCTAGAATCAAATGTCTGATAGATAAAGTTTGGCCCCAAGTGGGTCATGCAACAGGACAATGATCTCAAGCGCACCAGCAAATCTCTAACAGAATGGCTGTGAGAAAAAAAAGAATCAAGGCGTCACAATGACCCCAACCAAAGTCCAGACCTCAAGAGAGCTGGGTGCGAACAAATGCCTGTAAACCTCAATGAACTGAAGCAACATTATAAAGAAGAGTGGGCCAAAATTCCACGACAAAGATTTGAGTCATACAAAATGATTATTTCAAGCTACTGCTGCTAAAGGTGGTTCTATAATCTATGGGATCATGGGGTGTACTTAATTTTTCACATGATTGCATAGAGTACTATGAAAACTTTTTTCACATGACTGTAAGCAGACTTAAAAAAAATCCGCTGATTCTGAGGAGATCATGTGAGGGATACTGATTAATGTCTCGTAGACTGGGTTTATTATGTCTCTGTTTCACTAACCTTGGTCAGTTCGACAGTTTGCACCAGTTTGTTTTTGCTTCCTGCGTACATCATCTGCTGCTCTGGTCTGCAACCTACCAAAAACAAATGCAGCAACTTTTTTAAAAATGCAGCAAAGTACAGTTTCCTAAGTGTTGCTCTAATTTACATTTAAAAAGTAATCTCAGAAACATTCATACCCACTGGGCTGGAGAAGATGAAGCAGAGGGGATAAGACACGCGTCCATCGTCATGTTGGTACTTATAGCTGTAAACGACAAATGTTCCTGGTGCTAAGGACAGAAACTAACCAACACATAGATAACCTGTAAGGCAAATCCACTGACTGTTTTATATGACATATAGCTTATAATTCGTTATCTGCTGGTAAAATACAGTTAAAATAAGCTCCATTCAAAGGATATCGTGGCTGTCTCTCTGGCAGTTCATCCTTTAGATCATCAGGAGAAATATCCTAAAACAAGACACGAGCAGCTGAGTTCACTATATCTAGAAAAGCAATCATCTTATGACATCCAACAGTTGGCAGGCTGTCAGAGCAGAACAAGCTGCACCAGACAAAGTTTACTGAGTTCATCATCACTCATTTTCAAACCACTACCACACACCTCTCCTTAAAATTTCCATTTGAATGTCAAAGAACTTAAAATTTTGTGATTATTTTAAAGACTGTCTAACACAAAACTTACCTCATGTTCTTCATCAAGAATAACAAGCTGCTTGTCTTTGTCGATCTTCACTGAAGGGTACAAAGGAAAAGCATAAAAACAGCATGAAAATTGTCACATCTTACGAGCAGTCGTTCTGTGACACAAACATGACACTTTTTAAGGGAAAATGATAAAAGATCAAGAATATTTTCTACTGCAAATATCCCGGTGTAAAACGTGACATTGAGTCTGAGTCCGTGTCATGCAAACACACTGCTAATCCCATTTGACATTTTGATCCAGAGATCGTGGACGATAAAGCTTAAGCTCAGGTTTGATACACGCTGCCTGCTGCATTTGGAGGTAACTCATCATTCTTTCCTGCACACACAATGAACAGTAGCTACCTCATATTTGCATCTAATAAAGAAGCATTTTCTTCTCATTATAATTATATTATATATACTCACTAGTCACTTTATTTAGTATACCTTGCTAGTAGCAGGTTAGACCCTGCTCCAGAGCAAAGATTCAACAATTTACTGCTAACATTTCTCAGAGATTTTGGTCCACATTGACATGACACATCACACAGTTGCTGCAGATTTGTCAGCTGTACATGCATGATACAACTCTTCTGTTCTACCACATCCCAAAGGTGCTCTATTGGACTGAGATCTGGTGACTGTGCAGGCCATTTGAGTTCAGTGAACTCACTGTCACATTCAAGAAACCAGTTTGAGATTATTTGAGCTTTGTGACATGGTGGATTATTCTGCTGACGGCAGCCATCAGAAGATGTATACACTGTAGTCACAAAGAAATGAACATGGTCAGCAACAATCCTTAAGTAGGCTGTGGTGTTTAAATGATGCACATTTGGTGCTAGGGGCCCCAAAGTGAGCCAAGAAACTATAACCTCACAACATTATACCACCACCAGTGGTCTGAATCATTGATACAACAAAGGATGAAGCCATGCTTTCATGCTGTTTCACACCAAATTCAGACCCAACTGTCAGAATGTCCCAGCAGAAATTGAGACTCATCAGACCAGGCAACTTTCTCCAGTCTTCTAGTGTCCAATTTTGGTAAGCCTGTGTGAATGGTAGCCTCAGTTTAGTGTTCTTAGCTGTCAGGAGTGGCGCCCAGTGTGACCTTCTGTTGCTGAAGCACATTAGTTTAAGGTTCAATGTGCTGTGCATTCAGAGGTGCTGCATATGTTAGCTGCAACAAGTGGTTGTTTTAATTACTGCTGCCTTCCTAATAGCTAGCCATTCTCCTCTGGCCTCTGGCATCAGCAAGGCAGGAAACTGCCCCTCACTGGATATTTTGTCCTTTCAGACCATTCTCTCTAAACCTTACAGATGGCTGTGCACGATAATCCCAGTAGATCAGCAGCTTCAAAAATACTCAGACCAGCCCCTCTGGCACCAACAACCATCCCCTGTTCAACACACTTCAATCATTTTTCTTTCCCATTCTGCTCAGTTTGAACTCCAGCAGACTACCTTGACCATGCCTACTTGCCTAAATGCACTGAGTTTCTGTGGTGTGATTTGCTGATAAACATTTGTGTTAATAAGAGGTCAAAGAGTACCTAATAAAGTGGCTGATGAGAGCATATAACATCTGACTTCAAACATGATAATGTTTGACATTCCCTTTCAAAACGGGAAATACGTTCATTAACCTTTTAGGAACTGTAAAAGCTTTGCCCTTTGGCACTCAGACAACATGTTTTAGAGAGAAGTAGAGCAGTACAAATAACTACTGTTGTTCGAACGACTGAACTAGATTTTTAATCTCAAAAGTCACATTTCCTGGTGAAATTAAGAATGGAACAAAAATGCTCCTTCAAATGCTTGCAGACAGGGAGAGTGAGTGCACTGAACTGAGTCTTCACATTGCAATAAACAAAGCAGCTTGAGTACAAACTAAAATCTATCTGTCATCTCTTTGTATTTGAGGTTTGTGTTAAGTGGGTGCTGAATTGTGATTAATTTAAGAGTTTAATAAAGTGCAATTACTCAGGAGATTCAAAAGTTAGCTTCCATTTTGTTCCATCAGGAGCTGTGAGCAACCTAGAAGTTGTGCGAGCATTAATGGCACCTTGTGACTTGTTACTAAAAGGTGTTAAACTATTGGATAGTAACCCAGTTTCTCAAGAAGCTTGATTAACACAATAACAAAAGCTCTGATTTTTATCATTCAGCTTAAAAACTTTAAATTTTATCAATAAACTGGCAAGAGCATCAAGTCAGTGACTCACTAATGATAGCTGCATTATTGGTCTCCTTCCGGAACCGGAACTCCCTCAGCTTCTTGACCAGATCTTCATCCACCTCACACACCACCAGTGATTCGCTCTGATCCAGAATGGGGAGAAAAATGCAAGAAAATCCATTAATTTCAAATTCACGAACAACTTCAAGGTTTCACACACCAATGACACTGCACACAAACCGAACTGGGTCTCATTTCTTTGCAGTTTCGTGCAGAGTTACACCAACGCTCAGCACTGTGCTTTGGATGAATTGAAAATATCTGATTCATTAGGCGGATTTTTGCACCCAAACTTTTTTCCTCTGAGTTTTAATGGGTAGCTACATTGCGGTGCATCACAGATGAAATGTAGCATTATGTGTGCACAAGCTAAATGTGTTCTTTTAAAATAACATATCCATATATGGAAGAGAGAAGGCTGCAGAGTCACATATTGTGGCTTTAAGTAGTTTTCATGCAATTTACTGCTTTGCCACAACACAATGTAGCTACTGTATATCCCAGGGGTTGGCAACATTTACCGCTGAAAGTGCCATTTTTGCTCAAAGAAATCTGTTTGGAGCTGAAAAACATCTTTGGGCCTTATAATGAAGGTGATATAACCTATTAAATATGGATTAGTCTGACGATATCACTAAGAGGTTTAAATTGAAACTATTTATAGCTATTAATGTCTATATGCTACTTAAACTTTGCATATTATTTACACTAATAACTTGTTTCTGCTGCATTTTAATAGGTCATAGGCAGGCCCAAATGGAATCTGCTGATTTTTTTCATAGTGTTCCGCAGTGATCCAGCGGAAACATTTGTGGAATTCTGTGGAGTGTTTTTTGTTTATTATATTACTGTTCAAACTCTGTGAAAATTCTGTGAAATCTGCACAGCAGATTCTGTGTGGGCCTGGTTAAAGAACTAAAATAATGAAAAACGTCACCAAAAAAATCTACTAGGTCTACTTTGAAACAGAGTAAAGATAAGCAGTTTACTGTGAGTCATACCTCTGTTTGTGCAAATGTGAAAAGCACACCTATAAGCAAGCAGCCTTGGCAGTGAAAGGAAACTAATCTTGCTCATTTCTATAATCCTCTAGTTTTTGTCAAAGCCAAAGGGAGTCAGTGAAAGTGGGCAAAAGAGCCACATGCAGTTCTGGAGCCACAGTTTCGAGACCTCTGGTATATCCAGAATTACTGAGCCAGTGTAAATGTAAAAACTTTATGTAGGAGTCATTTTTTGTTTTATGTAAATAACTCCATTATGTTTATAGTTGAAACTTCAAAAATGGAACCTTCCTGTTTTAGACTGCTAAAATTTCTGCTTTAAACTGCAAGTGCTGCCAATTTGTGAGGAGATATACATGTTTATGGCCCGCTGCTGCTTTTATTTTGCACAACTACATTGTGTGTTTCAGTATAGCACTACAATAGACTGCAGCAGCTGAAGAATGGGGAGTGGATTTGTAGAAAACAATGGCTTTTTAAGAACAGCAGTCACTATTTCTCCAAAAGTCCAATGTGACCCACGGGCTTTAATCCATAGAGAAAAACAACAGGATTTTATTGGTCTGAACCTCTGTCACGTCTCTCACACAACATTACATAACTCCATTATAAAGACACAAACTCTCCAAGAGTCTCTGCAGACACTCTGAAATCTAAAATTACACCTTCTTGAACAGATGGCTGGTGGGAGTCAGGATTTCACTGAGCTCAAGGAGAGATCTTTGCAGATTAAGAGGAGACTGGAGTGTCTATGGCTGCTGGGACTCTTGGAAAACAGGATGCACGGAGAAAGGATTGAGGGCAGACAGGACAATAAAAGCCGGAGATGGCCAAAGGGTTACTTCTGGTTCAAATTCCTCCTGCCAGTGAGAGCCACCTCATGAGTTTGGCTGTTAATTCAACCAGGAAATGAGAGGCAGATGACTTAAACCAACTGGTTAACAGTGCACCTCATGTGTACGAAATAAAACAGCAACAACACTCTAATGTTGAGCTGCAGAGAAGAGAGTCAAGCTGTCATGACAGGCAGTGAAAACCCCTGAGGGAAATGAAACAATCTTCATCTTGATCTGAGCTAGCATTAAGGCAGCTCCCAAAAACCCAGACATGTTGAAGCACATCACTGCATCAAGCCACCCACATACAGCTGCAGGAAGCACAACAGCTTTGCCTTCAAAATAAAACGCCATACACAGCAATCTGTTACAGCAAACAACTAGACCAGGGGTCCTGAACCTGTAGCCCTGGAACCACATGCAGCTCTTTTGTCCACCTCTAGCGGTTCCTTGGGTCTCTGACAAAACCATGATGAATATAAAAATGTTATTCTCTTAATATTGCTGTATCTCAATAGGGGTGGTCAGCAGGACTGTAAACACATACATGTCTAGTCTAGAGTCCCCCTTGCTATGGATTCCAAATCCAAAAAATTAAAACTTGCACAGGAAAACTGAAACTGTAACAGCGCATGAGAAGATCTGTTTGCTTACACTGTTAATTTACCAGTATGCTTGACCTGTAACATGTAATTAAATTGAAACTGGCCAGTTTTGCTTACTTTTACAACATTTTAAACTACTGGGATGCTGATTCTTTTGTTCATTACAAAAATAGACTACTTTTGATTTGAATCATTTGCACAAACAAGGGTAATACACAAAGTGGCCTGCAGAGATTTATAGTGACTATGTCTCAAAGAGCTTACACTGAACATGGTTTTCTTTAGTTATTTCATTTTATTGGTTGTAAAGATATGCAAATAATTAGCTAACATTTTAAGTTATTTCAGCTGTACAATTTTGTAGATGCAAAAACACAGTATTATAGTAATGAAGTTAGAGTACCTAATAATCATCATAACCAGCCCACTACAGCATGGTCACAAGTGGTGAAAGCTTTTAAGTTTTTACACCCATTACTAATACTGACGGGCTAATTTATAATTAATCAGCTGTGTCTGATTCACTAAAATGGGATTTAAAAAGATGTACTTTCTACCCTAAAAATGGAAAATTCTTTCGTTACTTGAGGTAAAAATTAACGGAAAAGACATATATCGAATTGCTTAAATAAGTAGGCATGGTAAAGTTTAAATATGTTGTGTGTGTCCATATGGATTTTTTTTTTGGTCAAAATTGCTTAGAAAAGGCTCTTTTCATGGTAAAGGTTGCCGATACCTGAACTAGACCAACTTCCTTAGCAATTCCTTTTCATTTACCTGCTATTCAGTAACATCTTCTTTTCTTCAATTAATAAACCAAACTCAGAGATTTTCAGTTTACATACAGTACAACAGTACGAAGAGAAGCAGCAATTCTACACATCAGAAAAGGTTAAATACTTAATTGTTTCCATTTCTACGATGAATGATTGTCAAGAAGTTGGGAAAAGGAGACAATTTAGCACTGATGACTAAATAATTCAAATAGTTTGACTGTAAGATTCCAATTACTCTGATTTCAGAGCACAAAACTCTTGAAATTGTCAAAACTGTCATTCTAGGGCTGCTGTGCAAATGCATTATGTGAAGCAGGGGTGACTAGGATCAGACCTTTAGAGGGACTCTGCCTCAAATCAAAATATCAGGCAATCAGATACATGTGATTTACATGTTACAGAAAGACTGAGAATGAATAATCACAGACTGTATCATTTAAAATAGACAAGCTGACAAAATGTAATGTTAAGATGCTGTCAGAAAATAAAAATTAAATGCATTATTATTGCTGATTACTCTGGTTATCTTTAGGATTGCTAAGATTAAATTCAGAGTTGCCTGAGCAGCCCTAAAAAGGGACTAAACTCACCAATGATGTAAAGTAGCAGTCCCACTGCTTACCACTAAGCCTACAATTCACTGATTCAACATATGTTTAAGAGCATTTCTAACTATAACTAAGAGTGATTTTTATTTGCACAGTTACACATTTTAAGTCTTTAGCCATAGTAAAAGAAAAAGTTAGCGATTTAACATTTAAATTCTGCTAATGTTTCAATGTAAATATGTTTCAGTGAGCAAATACCTATTTATTTATGCCTGGTCATATGACACATACTGCATAGTATGGGGATTGGTCTCTTCTAAGGTGTGGCAATGTCAGCCGTCGTAGGCACACACAAGTTTATCATCATCATCTACTACCATACTTAAGAACCAGCAGTTATTCCACTACAGGTTAACCTCCCTCTAGTGGAATCCTCTGGTGTGTTTCACTGCTTGCTGCTGTGTTATCCTGTGGAGTGCCTGGAAAAACTTTTTGCTGGAACTAACTATAGACTCTGAGCTCTTTACCGGCTTCCTGGTGGGAAGATTAAGACTGTTTTCCTGCCACAATACTCACCTGCCTGCCCACTCATAACACCTAGTGAAGATAAAACTAAAGAACAGTGTAAAAACTGTGTCATCACTTAGTTCTATATTAAACTACATCTGTGTTAATAAACCCTTAACTGCTCCTTAAAGTCGCCATATGTGCTTGAGTCCTTCTGCTCATTTGTGAATTATAACATCATTATTACTGCTATTATACTGTATTAAATTTTTCACTATGTAATTGATATTATAGTACACACATTATATATACTATCATACTGTGTATATCTCTTCTCCTTACCAGCCATACCTCATAACCAAATATACACACCATGTGTTGGTTTTATTTGTTTCATACAGAAGCAATATCTATTTACAGTGTACATATTAGCAATATACGTCACATCTTGCCAAATACTGCAGTGACATATATTGGGATTTGTCACCTTTTTCAACTATAAATTATGACAGACTGACCAATAAAAATAACTGACTGCCTTTTTTATTTTATCATTATTGATTTTATCATCACAGTAGTAAATGTACCTTTGGCTGCTCCCTTGTATTTTCCCCAAGGGGTTGCCACAGCGGATTATTCCGCATTTTGCAGAGGTTTTACACCGGATGCCTTTCCTGACACACCTTCCATGTTGACAGGGGCTTTGAAGATCAGAGAAAGATGACACCTAACAATTGATTTAACAGCATCTCGCCATTGTGAGGCTTTAAATAGGATGTTCTCAGAAGGAAGTGTCCACTGAGCTTAGGGGCATCACAGAGTGTCATCATCAGGTTGAAACAGAGACACAGAGAGACTGGACGAGTCATAGAGGTCAAGCTGTAATTGATGGTCAAGGACACATGACAAATTATTGACACATTGATATTTTTTGTTGTGATATATCCACCACTGTTGTTGGCTTTTGTTTTAATAAATTGTTTGAGATGAGGAAATCACCACTGCATGCTTCTACTTAAACATCCTATTTTCATGATATAATATCACTGTGGCTTGAACTTTTTACATTTTCCATAAATTTCACTCAAAAGCCAAATATTCTTAAATTTTTGTGAGTAGTAAGGATTTTTTTACTTCTTTTTAATTTCTATTTTAGTCTAAATTCTTGTTATTACATGTTAATATTTCTGTGTGCTTCTGTGGGGCTGCTGGAATGTTTGATTTCCCCGGTGTGCAATTAATAACGTCTCATTTGATCTTTATTTCTCATACCGCAGTACATACACTGTGATTTACCACAATACTGTAAACTACTGGGTGCTGACCGCTTTACACATTCGCCTCACAAGCAAAAGGTCCCTGGTTCGAGTCCAGGGCCCCTCTCGCCATGGAGGATTGTGTCAGGAAGGGCATCCAGTGTAAAACCTCTGCAAAATGCGGATTTATGGCGACCCCTTGGGGAGAATACAAGGGAGCAGCCGACGGTTTTACTGAGTGAACTGCCAGTGCAGCTTACTGTACATTTGATCGCTAAATTCACAGGGGAATTTCTTAAATATCAAAAATGCTGCGTTAATTAATTCCAACTTTCTAAGCTTGCTAAGCGTTCGGTCGTGATTTTATTTTGAAATCCCTCACCGGATGACAGTCCCCTCCGCCCTCACCGGTTTCACTGATACGTTGAACACAGGGTGGAACTAATGCTAGGCTAGCAGGCTAACGCTAGCCAATCTGCGACCTCACTTTTTCCCCAGTAGTCCCTCAAACTTCACATCTGTCAGCGGCGCACGATTGAAAGGCAACGGCGAAACTCCCGGCAGCTCGCTCGCAAAGGAAACCGAATAACTCACCATTGTTGTGGAGTTGAAAAATTCCCTGGAGCTGCAGCTGCTGTTCTGAATGGCAGGGACGCTCTCAGTGGTTTTTTTTTTTCTTCCCTTCACATCATCTTGTGACCGGTTTGACCAATCCCTGCGCAGGCGCGCCCGCCCCCCTTCAAAACTTTGACATAAATCTGTGCTCGCTCGTGCCTCTACAATGACGAGATTTTACATTTGAGCTTGAAATTCAGCGTCTTATATTAAAAGACTGTCACATGGTTGTAAGCTTTCCACTCTGCTGTATAAGCAGTAATATTCCCACCAGGGGCGTTTCCAGGATTTTCTTTCTTTTCATGTGAAAAAGAGGGATTTACACAGAACACGGGTCTTGAACCTGCGGCTTTTTTGCCAATCTAGGCTGGCTCCCTGAAGCTTTTAATAATTTAAGATGTGTACATGTAAATAATGTAAAAAAAATTGGAATAATAATAATTATTATTCTATTTTCTATTAATATCCTAATATTATTGTTGTTATTGTTTTGATATTATTATCATTCAGATCTTTTTTCTTGTTGGTGTGATTTCTTTTATATTCTGGTGTGCTGTTGTCACTTTGTCTTGCTGTTAAAATACCTGACTTTTCCCCACTGTGGGACTTCTTCTTCTCTTGTGCTCTGTTCGTTGCTTTGGTTGATCCCAAGTAATTAAACTCATCTTCCTTCACCACTTCTACTTCTTGCACCTCCACCATTCCATCTGCCTCCCTCTCATTTATGCACATGTACTCTGTCTTGCTTCTACTGACTTTCATTCCTCTTCTCTCCAGTACATAGCTCCACCTTTCCAGGTTCTCTTCCACCTCCTCACTACAGATCACAAAGTCATCTGTGAACATCATAGTCCACGGAGACTCCTGCCTGACCTCATCTGTCAGTCTGTCCATCACCATTGCAAACAAGAAGGGGCTCAGAGTTGATCCCTGATGTAATCCCACCCCCACTGTGGGACTATTAAAAGAATATCTTATCTTATCTGTCTTGTCTTCTTTTATCTTGTCTTATCTTTTAGAAACCAAATGACTATGAATATAGAAATGAACAATGGTCCTTTAATGTTCAGTTGTGATTCTTTATATTGTCAGTTTTAAACTTGATTTAAAAATGCATTTTTAGGTTTTAAGTCACCAACTGACTTGGCACCTACTTAACTCTCTGATCTCTTAACTCTGCATACTCTGACAAGATCATTGAGGTCAGCTGAGCAGATGCTCCTAGATATCCCGAGGTCCAGATTAAAACATAGAGGAGATTAGGCCTTCACAATAACCGTTCCTAAATTGTGGAACAAATGGTCTCTTCATGTCACCTCATTTTTATTCCTTGGCTTTTAAAACATACAGAGTTCTTATAACTTTTTACCCATGTTGTCTTGTTCATGTTTTTATGTTTTTTTAAATATTTTCTGTTGTTTTATGTTATTTTATTCTCTTGGCTGTGCAGCACTTTGGTCAACAGATGTTGCCTTTAAATGTGCCAACAAATAAACTTAATAGATTTATTACAGTTTCCACTTGTAAAAATGTGTAGTCCATACACTGAGTTAAAAAAAAGTTTTTATGTTTTTTCAACTAAAATATGCATCATAGCCTACGTTTTATCATTACAATTTTGCTGTACTCAGTATTTAGGTAGTCACTGTACATAAATGGAACTTTTGCTACTGTCATTTATTTACCATCATTTTTAGTTTGATTGATTTGCACAAACAAAGTGGCCTGCTTTATAGCTGCTCTGTTTCAGAGTAGGCCTGCACATGCTGATATTTTATTTTCCTTTTTTCACAAAAAGTGGACAGTTGTAACAAAAATGCAGTGGATTGTGGATTAGTGTCCCCATCAGTGTAGTGGTTTACACTTATGCCTTACAAGTGAAAGGTCCCTGGTTTGATTCCAGGTGACGACACAAGCCCATCTCACCATAGAG
Organism: Etroplus canarensis; assembly: GCA_015106775.1. Lineage (NCBI taxonomy): Eukaryota > Metazoa > Chordata > Actinopteri > Cichliformes > Cichlidae > Etroplus > Etroplus canarensis. The sequence continues at coordinate 21,320 of VUQH01087816.1, forward strand.
GGTTTGGTCAGGGAGGGCATCTGGTGTAAAACATTAATTCACTGTGGCAACCCCTTGAGGAGAACACAAGGGAGCTGCTGAAGGTACATTTAAATATATATCTATTACTTATGTCAACAGATCAGTTTACCAGTGCTGTGCTGGGCTGTGCTAAAAGTCTGGTCTCTGCTCTTCGCTGCGTTCTTGGCACGTCATGGAAAAATGTAAGGGGAAAGGTCATGTGGTGACATCATATGATATACTGGCAGGCGGCAGGTCGTGTATTATGATCAATTAATAACAAAAAATGTTCTTGCGAAGGGCCACAGGAAGGCCTGCTCCACCAAAAAAAGCTTGACAAAGGGCACTTTAGAGGTCAATGGGTAAAAGCAGCAGGTGCTCAAGCACCCTTATCCTGCCCACTGCACGTGCCTGCAGTTTATACTTATTCAGAATTGTCACTTTTATTATAAGGCTCAAATATGTTTTGTTGTTCCATGCAGATTGTTTTTGGTAAAAATCACTCAAAAATGGCTCTTTTTGCAGCAAAGACTGACAGAGAACAATACAAAGAACATGGGCATACGTGTGCAGTAGTGGTAGTAGGGCACAGAAAAGAAGCAAGAGAGCATCTCATGTGTAGGGAAAAAAGGGGGGCAATAAACAAACAAACAGGAAAACCAAGCAACACTGAAATGACCAATGGACATAAGCATGTAAGTGTATGTTTATAGTTGCAGGTGTATATGTGTGTTTGTTCATGGATGTGTGTGCATTCATAAACCACTCATAATAAGAGAGTGAGAAAGAAATAGACAGAAAAAAGAAGGAACTTGCGGTTTGTATTGTGTGGGACAATAAAGCAATATACATTGCATGTGAATATGTCAGTATTCAGCTAGTTTGGTGCATTAAAAGAAGCTTGATGTGTGCAGAAATTTTGTTGGGTTGAGGTGAGGGGGCACGGAACCTTATCGCAGTCACCCACCTCCAGCACTGGGGACCCAGCCCACCAGAAATACAGAGGAAATTTGGGGAAAACAAAAATAAACAAACAAACGAGCAAAACAACATCCCAGGCGCCACCTCTTTCAAAACTTTGGCATTAATCTGTGCTCACGCTTGTCCTCTACAATTACTAGTTTTAAAATAACTTGAAATTCAGTGCCTTGTATTAAAAAGGCTATTAAATGATGTAAACCTTCCACTCTGCTTTATGAGCAGTGACTTCTATTCCAAAGGCATTTTCTAAATGAGGTGGCACAGGGGTATCCAACAATCATCTGGGGGGGGCACAGAGGCCTGCTACCTCTAAACATATTACAGAGTGCTTTTGGCTTAACTGTGTTGTGTTTGGGTTTGACTTCAGAGGTAAATATGAAATGTAGTAATAAGAGCTGGTTAAAATGTTAATTTCTAGATTTGGATTCAGTTTGTATTTGATTGATGTGATTTTGTGTCTCACCTTTCCTCCAGACTGTGTTTGGCCCCATCTAGTTTGGATCACAGCCAAGGTTGCTGAATTGTCAAATTGCTCTAAAAACTTTTATTTCTACCTCCATTGCTCAGGCCTCCCTCACAGGGGGATCACAGGAAATCAAATAATTTTTTTTATCAGAAATAAAAACCAAAAAAAATCACTTGAAAACTGGTTAAAATTGTTGCTTCATACTGATTTTAATGTACACAGACCTCCTTCTTCCATAAATACATGTTATGAGACATAGTTGTCCAGTAGTAATGCACCCAGCAAACATTTCGATGTTGATTACACATTACCTATAAGTTTTCTCTGGTTGTGTCATGGCTGAAGAATAGTTAGATCTTCGATTAGAATAAGGCCGAATTGTCGTGGGATTGAAATGTGTCAGAGAGGGGACCCAATATGCAGAACTTCCAGGAAACCATTAACTTAGAATGAGCTTTTATTGCTCTTGAAAGCGTAACAAAGTCCATGGAACACACAGCAGGATAGGAACAAACTCGAAACCAGGTATGCAAGACTAGAACAGACTTAGACTAAAAAAGAATAACAACGCAACACTGAACTGTGGAGAGGCAGAGTATAAGTAGACAAGAAAAGAAAGAAGCATGCCCGAAAGAAGTGTCTCAGACTCATGACCTTGTCCTTCGTAGCACTTCTCTGATCCTACTGAGCGATTTCATTACTTGTTTTAAACCACAGCATCCCCAGGCTTATAATGCAGACACCACGGAGAAAGAATGAAAAAGAAAATTTCATCAGAAATAAAACCTGTAGAAAACTGGTGAAGAAAGCACTGGCCACAGTTTTCAGGCTGACGTGCAGCACAGTGTCCAGATACAGATTTATGAAGAGAAATGTGGTGCTGCACAAGAGTTTAAACAAAATTTGGGTTGAATAATTGTTTTCAGGAATTTTACTTAAGTAAATGTTATCATTCCACTTAAGTAACTTCTTCTTCTTAAGCGTTGCATTATTAAGTATTTGAAGAATGCAATTTATCTGCAAAATAATAATAACTTAAGCCTTAAAATACATAGCATGGGGTACAAAGTACAATATTTGTCTCCAAAATACTATGCATAGGGTTGACCCCAGATATTTAAACTCATCTACCTTCACTACCTCTACTCCTTGCGTTTTCACCATTCTACCTGTCTCACTCTCATTCACACACACGCATTCTGTCTTGCTTCTACTGACTTTCATTCCTCTTCTCTCCAGTGCATTCCTCCACCTGCTCCCTACTCTCCCTACAGATCACAATGTCATCTGCAAACATCATCGTCCAAGGAGACTCCTCCGGTACCTCATCTGTCTACCTTTCCATCACCATTCCAAACAAGAATAATAATGTTAAACCTCTTTTGCTTGCCACTCTATATGAATGAAAGGGCCACACCTCTGAATTCAGGTGTTTCTTTCAGTCCCACTGCTGCAGTTGTATAAAATCAAGCAGCTTCTGCACAGTTTGACTGGAAAGACCCAATCTTTGTATCCATGTACGAAAATTATTTTATTTTTATTTATTTCATGTCCTGCCAGATTTCATATTATGTAGGTGCTGTACTGGCAGCAATTGTTACTGCTAATATTTTTATATTAGATGGACCAGTCTTGTACCATTGTTAGATCTGTTGGAAAATAAATAAAAAGGAAAAATTCAAGCACCTAGTCATGCAGTCTGCCTTTACAAACATTTGGGAAAGAGTGGATTATCCTAAAGAGTTCACTGAATTTAAGTGTGGTACTATAATAGGAAGCCACCACTGCAACAAGTCAGTTTGTGAAAGTGTAAGTGGTATTATTACAAAGCAGAAGCATTTACAAACCACAACACCTCAGATCACATAATGTTAAAGAGCAAGTTTGCCAAGTACTGAGGTGCGTAAAAGTTTGCAATTATTGCATTAGCAGAGCATTGTAGAGTTCCAAATCTGTATGAAAGCCTTACATCACCCAGCACAATGCCAAGCATCAGATGGAATGGTGTAAAGCATGCCACCACTAGACTCTGGAGCAGTGAAAATGTGTTCCATGTAATGACAAATCACGTTTCTCTATGTGGGAGTCTGATGGACAAGCCTCGGTTTGGCAAATGCCAGGAGAACGTCACCTGCCTGAATCCGACTTTAAAGTTTGGTGGAGGAGGAATAATGCTATGGGGTTGTTTTTCTGAAGCTGACCTGGGCTCCTTGATTCCAGTCAAAGGAAAATCTTAATCCATCTGCTTATCGAGACATTTTGGACAATTCTTTGCTTCCAACATTGTGGGAAAAGTTTGGAAAATGCTCTTTTCTGATTGTGCCTCAGTGCACAAAGCAAGGTCCATAAAGGCATGGCTGGGTGAGTTTGGTGTGGAAGAACTTGACTTGCCCACACAGAGCCCTGACCTCAGCCCCATCCAGCGTCTTTGGGGTGAACTAGAATGAAGACTGTGAGAACGGTCCTCTCATTCAACAACAGTGTCTGACCTCTCAAATGCGCTTCTGGATAATTGGACAAAATTTACCACAAACACGCTCCAAAATCTTATAGAAAGTCCTTCCCAGAAGAGTGGAAGCTACTATAGCTACAAAACTGGGAATCAACCCCATGTCACTGCCTATAGGATATTATTTAAAACTCCTGTGGGTGTAACATGTAGGTGGCCCAATACTTTTGTCAATAAAGTGTATGATTTCTACCTTTCAGCATAAGAACATGATAAGCCAAATTACGCTAATCATCTTTCCCTAACTCATTGTTTCTAATGTTATATGAAATATTATTAAATCAAGCCTGGATAACTAACATAGCAGACCGTGAGGGGCCCCAAAAGCTGAAGGGCAAAAATTTCCACCAAAGCTTTCTTCTTCTTTCAGCTGCTCCCGTTAGGGGTCGCCACAGCGGGTCATCTGCCTCCATCTCACTCTATCCCTTGCATCCTCTTTCCTCACACCAACCATGTGCATGTCCTCCTTCACTACATCCATGAACCTTCTCTGTGGTCTTCCTCTTTTCCTCCTGCCTGGCAGCTACATCTCAGCTCCATCTTCAGCATCCTTTGTCTGACTGTTGTTCTCATCTGGGTGTGTAGCTGAGTAGCGGTGGTATGCAGAAACGCAGATGACAAGAGTACGGGATGCTCTGATAGCAAAGACCTTTAATTAGACCATGCACAGGGACGGATGCACACCGCATTCATAGGAGCTACATCTGACCAAAAGACAAAGAAGGCATCCACTTAAATAGAGGCAGTATGCAAATGACATCATGAGATATAAATAGATGTACACCCAGGGTTCACCAAATATGGAAGTCAAACCTACACATAACCCTTATGGTGACAGCTGTTTGTCAAGTCCACAGCAGTTGAGGAGACCAGACCATTCTCTAGCACCAGTCTGTAATCCAAAGACCTTTTAGAAGGAAACTTTATCCATGTGAACAGGCCCACCTTCCAGCTTAGCTTGACTTTTTACATTTACATATGTCATAGGTGACACATGGTAAAGTTACAGCTACGATTGGACTGGAAAGAACTCCTTTACCCCTATCACATGTGTAAAAAAAGTCCAGTTTTGACTATAAGGCCCAATTTTTATAGTT